>JAXIVJ010002252.1:0-114299 GCA_036785665.1 Chirona hameri
GGGTCAATTTCGTGACCTCCCCATTATAAGTCAATGTGGGAATATTAAAATGCTTCCTATTCCAAGGATACGAAAGAAATCAGTCTAATTCTGACCTCTTCGGCGATCGATGCACTTTTGACCTGAGGTCAAATTTATCAGTTGACTTAACCTGGTCATCATGCATATGGTACGAAGCGCCGTGACGAGGTAAACATATTGGCGTCAAAATTATTGCCCTATCTTTATTATGTAACAAGATAGTTTTGAAAACTGTTTTGCCAAAAAAATATAGTCTTTTTGACATTTGATGAGCTCTGGAGCCTAAACTGTTCACCTGAGCTCAAATTTGAAGGCACCTCGTCGATTGCATTTTTCAAGATATTTCCATCGTTGTTTTCCGTTTGTTCCTAGCTATTATTGTTCCTGTTCTACCTGGGAATTTCTTGAGCGAAGTCCTAAAACTTGAAAATCAGACCCTTGGTGACGTCTGGTGACCTCAATATTGACCTGAGGATAAAAGTGCCTGAAATAGTTTCAAAATTCATTCTGATGAGTTTTCTAACTGTGTTTTTAGTTTTTGTTTACGTTCTATAGGAGCCGAGTTAGGGGGCGGGGGAGTCGAAACGCCCCTCCCCTCCCCCCCCCCGGCACGGGGAAGGTGGCGCCGAGCACAGGCACGGCGCGGGTTCATATTTATGGTCGATGTTAGGTCGCTAAGCAAATCTTGTGCAAGGAGCATCAATTATGACTTGTGTAAATACGCATGGGCTATAAAGAATTTACTCGATCCAATGCGCATCCTCGGAATAAATATTGTTTTGAGATTTCCCCCATTCCCTTATATATTATCTCTTATATACGTATCTTATCCCGTGGTGTGGTTAGGGACCCCTCAGCCACAGCTTTCCCACAAGTTATTGGCGGGGTGCCTCTGCACGTGCGCACGTGCACACTCCTGTTCTATATCTCAGGAACGGATGAGCCGATTGTGTTTACATTTTGTGCGTCGTTAGGGACCTCTCAGCCACCACTTTCCCATAAGTCAGGGGTGGGGTGTTTCTGCACGTGCGCACGTGCGTACCCTTTTTGTATCTCAGAAACTACTTGTCCGATGGAGTTGAAATTCACCATACATTTTCTTTGCGCTCGCTGGTTCATCGCCAATTTCGGCGTCTTACTGGTTTCAGCTCAGTTGCCTCAGTGCAATTATTTCATTTTTCGGCTCTGTCCGTATGCCCTGATCTTAACCTGAACTTCAAAAAATAAATAACTTATGGATACCGCACCACTGTTCCCTATCAAGTCCAGTACACTGTTCTGTAAACACACGGTAAGACGTCGAAAACTGGAACATAAACACGGACCAGCCGGCCGCATGACGTTGCCGCTTCTGATTGGTCGGTTCTGTCCCGGCCCTCGTCACCGCCCCCATCACATGCACACTGAACATACCGGACGGCCTGCGACAAACGACAGAACTCTGACGGTGCTTCTGAGTGGCGCAACAGCAGCAGCAGCAGCAAAGGCAGCAGCAACAGCAACAGTACCAGCAGAGGAAACAGCAGCAGCAGCAGCAGCAGCAGCAGCAGCAGCAGCAGCAGCAGCAGCAGCAGCAGCAGCAACAGAATTCGAGGGTGAGAAGCAGTGACAACAGGAGCAGCAGCGATGGTTCTGGAGCTGGATCAGTACTCAGATGGCAAGGCGGCTCGTCTCTGGAGCCTGTACATCGGCAACCAGACCGAGCGGACCAAACACTACAAACAGTTCCTGAAGCGAATCCTGACCAACTACTCCTGCGAGACTGTGCTGGACGCGGCCTGCGGCACCGGGTGAGTAGTTCTGCCGTGCGAGAGGAAGACGGTGGTCCCACCAGTTCTTAAGTAGATTCGCAATGTCAGCGAATAATTCTCTGGAACTAGAAGTGATTTAAAGGGATCTCCATTGCTCATTTTGTCTGGTTTTCAGTTAATTGTGGAAACTTTGTCATGGTTTGAAGGACATGCATTTATGAAGCTGCTGATGCTGAGAGATACTGAAGCTGCTGATGCCTTCTGATACTGCGTCAAAACACCGGGATTTTAAATATTACCGATATTTAATGATGGGCTCTCACCCATGGCCATGTTCACTGTGCAATTTAAAATACCCGTTGTTCTAGTCGCCAATAAAGAAAAAAATGTAATTATCACTGTGCATGATAATTTTGGAACTGTGATATGTGATATTACCATGTATTTAAGTTTGTTTTTTGTTTGATTAATTTTCATTTATCTTTTTGAGCAGAAGTTGTTATGTTCATGTGTTCAAGGTCATGTCGAACTTAATCAGCTACACTATACCTGATTATGACCACGTCCAACACAACCCATTAGCCGTTTTCACGAAGGATTTTGCGTTTGGGGCAATTGGCGCGTTTGGGGCGTTTGGGCGGTTGAGGCGATTGGGGCGTTTGGGGTAAATGGGTGTATAGCTTGTAAGAACACGGCTTTTCCCGGTGATTTTTGATATCAATCACAATTTTATGAATTAATGTATAAGTATATGCTATTACAATGCAATATTTACCGTTAGTTTGCTTTGAATATTCAAATTCATGAGCAAATCTGGCAATTTTGGGTTGTGCTAGTTCCTTCTACAAATCATGCCGCAAACGCCCTAAAAAAGGCTAAAAGTATACTAGTATACTAGCAATCGCCCCAATCGCCCGAAACGTAAAACCCTTCGTGAAAACGGCTATTTTGACTGTTTTAAGCATATAAAGCATGGGTCGTGAGCTCCAGTCCCGATGTTTACCCTGTGTGTGTGTGTGTCTGTGCGTGATTGACAGGATCGATTCTGTGATGCTGATTGAAGAGGGCTTCAGTGTTACCTCGTGCGATTACTCCGACAAGATGCTCAAGACTGCCTGGCACACCCGCTGGAACCGCCGCAAGGAGGCTGCGTTCGACAACTGGGGTACAAAACACCCTCTCCTGTACTGTCCCGTCCCAAATCCGCCTTCGACACCACATATCAGACGTCTATTTCCCGCCCCCTTTCCTATCCACCCCTTTCCTATCCACGTCTTTCGACTACTGGGGTACAAACCTGTCCCTGTCCCGTCTCCTAACCACCCTGCTTTTGACGACTGGGGACGACAAACTGTCTTTGTTCAGGTTTCTTTCAAAATGCGCAGTATTCGCACCGTTTTTATACTTACATCAAAATCGGATTCAATACCAGACGTTAGTGCTTTCCTTTTAATTTGACTTACTAACCCATGGTTTTACAATATCACTATACGAGGAATCTAGGAAGCTACGAGAATCTCGCGCCACCCTGTCACCCTGCCAGCGTGTCGTCGTGCCAGCTCGATTCGTAAATGATGCTAACTCGGCGCTCTCCCTTTTCGACATCCGCACCCACTGACTCGGTCACGTGACCTACCCCGGCCTGGTGCTGACGGAGCACGTGACCTGTCTCGACAGACATCTACGAGGCCAACTGGCTGACGCTGCCCAGTGACCTGGGCACCGAGCAGCAGTACGACGCTGTCATCTGTCTGGGCAACTCCTTCGCCCATCTGCCGGACCTCACCGGCAACCAGGACAGCCACCGGTCAGTAAACCACGTGACCAGGACAGCCACCGGTCAGTATACCACGTGACCAGGACAGCCACCGGTGAGAGTAACACGTGACCAGGACAACCATCGGTGAGAGAACCACGTGACCAGGACAGCCACCGGTCAGTATACCAAGTGACCAGGACAGCCACCGGTGAGAGTACCACGTGACCAGGACAGCCACCGGTGAGAGTATCACGTGACCAGGACAGCCACCGGTGAGAGTACCACGTGACCAGGACAGCCATCGGTGAGAGTACCACGTGACCAGGACAGCCATCGGTGAGAGTACCACGTGACCAGGACAGCCATCGGTGAGAGAACCACGTGACCAGGACAGCCATCAGTGAGAGTACCACGTGACCAGGACAGCCATCGGTCAGTATACCACGTGACCAGGACAGCCAACGGGGTCAGCTAATGTACCCCAATGTAGAAATAAACACTCTCTGCTGTGTATTTACAGATACAGGCTGACTTATCGTAACTCGACAGATTTCTGGAATATATCACTAGGAGATATCGACTGAGCCTCTAACGAGTCCCGGCCGGTGATGAAGAATGTCTAAATGCCAGGACATATTCTTGTAGATTGAATCGAATTGAATTGGATAATTAAGTTAAATTGAATTGAACAAATGGAAGTGTGGATGGTTGATCTTGCAATTAGCTAACATCGTCTGATATTTTCCTTTTATAGTATGGCGCTGCATAATTTTGCAAGCATGGTCAAGCCTGGTGGAATACTGCTCATCGATCATAGAAACTACGACAGCATTCTGGACAAAGGCCGTGCTCCGACCAAGAATATCTACTACAATGTAAGACCTGATAACAGCTTCAATTACAGGTATTATATCCGTTATCCAAATGATGAAATGCACTGTCCAAAATGGGTAGCACATATGGAAAAATAATACATTTTGCATCATAATGGTACAATGAGGTCACTGGATCCGATAATGATCAAGGACCAAGTGCAAAACGTACTTAGACAATGGTGAGTAGCTACTGGCTAAAGACTCTAATATATTGGGATTTAAAGGAGAGAAGAAAACAAATCACGGGAAATAACCATTCTGGCCGTGTACAAATATCCATGCAGCCAATCAAGTGCATCTTTTATGAGCTCGCGAGAGCTCTATGTCTGGCATGTCATGATCCTGGTCAAATACAAAGATTATATGGCACTTCGGGGTGATAAATTTAGCATCGTTAGCGCTTCTTTGACGAACTGTATACAACAGGACTGAGGACAGTGAAAATGACAGCAAAAAGAAGTGCACTTGGGGTGGAGAAAATATAGGGCATACATATATAGTTTTAAACATATAAGCGTACATCAGACACGCATATACATATTGTAATGACTTTTCTTCGTATTTTTATGCGATGCATCAGAAATATCCGAACGATACTTCATATTCCACGGATTTGAAAGCGTCATGATATGGTTTTTTGAATGGATCGGGCTGACGAAGGTAGCTTGAAAGTCGAAAGCAGAACTTTCGAGAGGTTCCGATAAAAACAATTAGTGGTCTGCAATATTTTTACATGCCTCAATATGCCATTGTTGTCCTAGTTGCAAAATTATATTTATCAGTATGACGCCCTTATTGGGTCGGGAAGCAAGCAGACTGTTCCAAAGCGTTATTTCCTAATGTGAAAGAGCACTTATAGCCTTGTTTTGAGAACAGGACATGCCAGGGACGGTGACCCGGCAGCCGACCCCAGTAGCCGATTATTTGAATTATAGCTTTATTGATGGTCGATGGATTGATACTGTCTAGTTTAACCACCAGTAAAACGCCTTTTTGGGCGAGGACCGAGCGGGCGCGGTGTGTGCAAAGGCGTTTTACTGACCTATTAAATTGTTCATGATCTCCTTTCCCGAATCTGCCAAAAGGAAGTACGTCCTGAGCGCTGCATGCTTCATCGTATACATTAATGCTTAGATCAATCAAGCCATTTTTGTCCAACAATATTTTAGTTCATGTTGACGTTTGCGTGTGCCACGCGCTGTGGTACCACCCGTATCAGAACGCACTATACCAACAAAACAAAATTGACTTGATGGACCTATCCAATGGTGACAACTCGATCTCAATCGGAGTAGTGGTTGCAAAGTTATTAGCTTCCGAAAAGCATCTGTACGGCCGTGTCGGTCCGGTTCGGGCCGTGTCGGTCCGGTTCGGGCCGGTTCGGGCCGGTTCGGGCCGGTTCGGGCCGGTTCGGACCGGTTCGGGCCGGTTCGGGCCGGTTCGGGCCTGGTCAAATGTAAATTTGTCTAGTAAGTTGACGAGAAACCTAACGGGCGCTTCGCGCCCGCTCGGTAATAATATAGGGCTCCCATCTGTACTGTGGCTCTCAAACCTGAAGGTTACGCTGAACAAAACTAAAGTTAAAGTCGGAGAATGTGGGTCAGATAGATAAACCAAACAATTCCATATCACATACACAGTTATTACGTTACACAGACATGGGGCGCGTTCTGTAATGTTACACGGGATCGTTAGGATGACTGACACATCGTATGTCTGGTGAGTTGGCACGCCCTCGAGGCGTCGACTGTTTATAATCATACATCTGCGTCAGGGCCCAGCCCATGACAGTGCAGCCAGACTGACGGCGACTGATACAAACCTACCCACGTGACATACCGGCAGCAGACACTGCACTGACGGTGACTGATACCAACCTACCCACGTGACATACCGGCAGCAGACACTGTACTGACGGTGACTGATACAAACCTACACACGTGACATACCGGCAGCAGACACTGTACTGACGGTGACTGATACAAACCTACCCACGTGACATACCGGCAGCGGACACTGTACTGACGGTGACTGATACAAACCTACACACGTGACATACCGGCAGCAGACACTGTACTGACGGTGACTGATACAAACCTACCCACGTGACATACCGGCAGCGGACACTTCACTGACGGTGACTGATACCAACCTACCCACGTGACATACCGGCAGCAGACACGAGGCTCATATTTACAAAAATGGTATGCAAATTAAAAACACAAAATACAAAGTATCTGGTTACAATCAAAGAGGTCACTTGCGAGATTCCCGAGGTCTTCACAAGAACCGTTATCGTTATACAAACATATTGCCTAATTGTGGGATCACACAGGTCATGACACTGTGTTTTGTTTTGTATTGGTACTCAGTCCCAGCACAGAGTAAGAGTAGGCCTCATATTGCGAAATTTGATTCATTTATATCAGCCTCCATTTCAGAATTTTCACCTTTAATTGCAATAAAATATGTCAATTTAACCCGCGCACTGCAGGGGCTTTGCGCCGAACAAGAACTGCAGGGGGGGTGATTTCCGCCCCCTGAGATCTAGAAAACTACGCTACTTAACGAGAAGCAGAAAACGGCATTTGATAGCTTGATACAAGTTCTATCGAAAGTATTTCAATATTGTTTTAGGTCAGGTCAAAATTGAGGTCACCAGAGGTCATCAAAGATAACATTTTCCATTCCAATTCAAATATATCTCAGAAACTATGCTAGTTAGAAACAAACAGAAAAAAGTAAACGCCAGCCAGTGCAATTATTAATGGGTAAAGTTCCCTCCAATTTGATCTCAGATCAATATTTGAGGCTCCAGTAGTCAAAAACGAAAACAAATGCAGTTTTTTTGCTAATTCGTTTTTCGCTATTAACTTTTTACTTAATAAATATAACGGAAAACGGTTTGCGCCATTGTGTTTATCTGGTCAAGGCGCTTTGAATGATATACATGGTGACCTTGTTAAAGTAACTTAACAATTTGACCTCAGGTCAAGGTCAAGTGGTGACCCAAGTAGGGCATGTTGCATATGTAAAGACGTGTCTCGACGAGGCAAACACATTGATGTCTATTTTACTTCTCTATCTGTATTATGTCGGGAGTTATGGAAAAAAAGTGATGGTGACCTCGCATGACCTCAAATGACCCAATAGGGGTCACTGAACAAAACTTACACTTGGATCATCAATAATATCCTATAATAACATGATCAAGAAGTAATTGGACTAATATGCATATCCTTGAAATAGGAAGCATTTGTATATTTCCCCATTGACTTATTATGGGGAGGTTACGAAATTGACCTGACCTTAGGTCACCGATATCAAAATTACGAGATAAACGAATTGTAAGTACTTATGCTCTTATGACATCCTGTAGGTTTCAAACTGATCGGTGAAAAACTCTGGCTTTGGCACAACTGCAAACATTTGTGGAGGTGGGGTCACTTGACCTGGTCTGGTGACCTGACCTGAGATGACCCGAGGTTATTTTTTTCTTCTTCAAAGTGTGCGAAATTGATGCCCTAACAGGTGTGCCAAAACCCTGCAGTGCGCGGGTTAAGATGGAGTTAAAATATATACAACGGTAATACCACCGCCAGAGTTAGCTGCACAATAAATGGCATACCCTGACATGAATCATAACATAACTCATGACTATGATATACTCATGATGCATGACTTGCAAATCCACTCAATGGTCGTCTGCAAAACGGACAGAACCCCTCCACCACCCGGGGCCCACATTCTGGTGACGTCACGTGTTTACTGCTTCACAGAGCCAGTACGTGTCCGACATCAGGACGTCGGTCATCTACCAGAACGGCTCGGCGGCCAAGATCATTCTGGACTACGTGATGACTGAGCCGGGCAAGCCCGGATCCAAGAAGGAACAGAACGCTGAGGGATTGAAGAAATCGCTTTTCTCCAGCACGCCGGCCGATAAGTAAGCTTTGGATGACTGGCGAGCTTGACATGCACATTTTTATAGATATAATATAGGGTCGATTCGGCTCGTTTGGGCCAATGCAGCCAATCAATGGGATGAAGCAGCGGGGATTGAGTGGGCCAAAGTGAAATGCCGACAGAGTTGCGCTCCTACAAGGCAAAGCTGCGAGGATAACAGTGTTGATCATCGCTAATAGAAGTCGGTGCAAGTACAATCCGTCCCATCCTGATTGTTGTTTTCGATTTTCTTTGTTTTGAGAGGAGTATTTTCAGAGTACTCGGAGTACTTTCATGACGGGTTACTCTAGTTCCACGATTTCTATGTTCCTTCTGTTTATCCTTTGGTTCTTCTTCTTCTATTCATCCTTATACCTTAGTTCTGTTTTCAATTTTCTGTCACTTGCCACTGCCTGAGGTTTATATAGATGCAAAATACATGCGGACAGGTTACAAATTCCAGTCAAATAGTAACACATACGTAGGACGATAGGAAATAATTTCCAGTTTTTCCTTCGTTATTATACATAAACGAACATCTAGTTACCTATTAACAAGCGCTACCAAACTGAGAGCCATTTGAACCGTTTGTTTGCAGCGAGTTCACCCTGAGCTACTACCCGCACCGGCTGGCCAGCTTCCGCGGCCTTCTGGAGGAGGCGTTCGACCACCGCGTCAGCATCACAACCCTGGGCGACTTCCAGCCGCTGGATAAGATCCAGGACCCGGCCTTCTTCATCCACGTGGTGCGCAAACTGCCGGACGGGGAGACCCACGGCCAGGAGGAGGCTTGGCGGGGCACATCCAGCTCCGGCGAGGAGTCTATCTGAGGATGTCCCGCTGAAGAGGTGAAGATGCAGTGATCGGAGAAGAGCTACCACAGCGGGGGTTCGACCTCGCTTCGGCCCCAGTCCGTCCAGGACGACGGCCATCACCTCTGCCCAGACACCTTGGCCTTAACTCCCCGCGCCGGCGGCGCGCCAGCCACGCGCCCGTCGAGCCGCCCGAGTTAAGGCCCTGCCCCCGGGCAGCGGGTGTCACGGCAACCCCGGGAGGCCTTGGCCTTAACCCCCCGGACGCGCGCCGTCCCAGGTTAAGGTCGTGTCGGTCACGACGCGGGCCTCCCACTCCACCATCTCACGCGCCTCCACGGCCCGCCTGCGAGCTCCTCATCGCTCTAGCAGCGTTT
Organism: Chirona hameri; assembly: GCA_036785665.1. NCBI lineage: Eukaryota > Metazoa > Arthropoda > Thecostraca > Balanomorpha > Balanidae > Chirona > Chirona hameri. Next base: position 9,541 of record JAXIVJ010002252.1, read on the forward strand.
GAGCCGGGCAGCAGGCCGATGCACCTTGACTTCCACTCCTCGCCGCGGCGCCGACCCTGCGCCGGTTCCCGGCCGAGTTCAAGTCCTCTCGGGTGCAGCAGGTCACATCACAGGCCCGCCTTGACGTCATCCCCCTGCCGATCGCGAGCCGGCCCCTCTCGGCCAAGATCGCCGGGATGAAGTCCCTTCGGGCGAGCCGACCTCTCATCGCGTAGGTCTGGACTCCCTTCACGTTGGGTCAGACAGCGTCTGACTTCAGGAAATAAGCCTCTCGTCGTGATGTTTGGCGGGTGTCTTGTGTGTTTTATCTAAAGGTCTCCGGTGAATCTCTCGATCGCGAAGGCATTCACCTGAGTGAGACGTGTTCTACTGCCAACGTGAGGTGAGCCCAGGCCTAGGCAAACAATCATTTCCCTTACCCATCAATCCAGACATTAGAACTAAAATAGTAGACAAGTATTTATTGGAGCTCATTTGTAGACCCGAAGAGTCAATTTATATCTGCATGTGGGCAAAACGAGAACTAATGCTGCATAGGAAAAAACGTGCTTAATACACCGTCATCCAGATAAAAAATACGTGTTTAATACACCATCATCCAGATACATTTCTGTTTTATCGTCTTTTCCTGCCGAGAATACTCGGCCAGTGAAGAAGATGCGTGATAATAGCCCGAACCTGTTTGTATGTATAGGCAGAGACAAAGACACAGTTCAACTGAGCACGCCATATGTGTGGGAGAAATTCCCTACCCTTCAGAACCCTTCCCTACCCTTCAGAACCCTTCCCTACCCTTGCTCATCAATCACTACTCTGCTCATAATATACTCAGCCCAACCAACACACTTGAAAAGCGTAGAAACCAGCCTATCAATATTTACGTGATTTGCCGTTCCGACAGTAGTACGAGAAAGAGACGAGACACAGATACACAACAAAGAGATGCGACACAGAGACAGGACAGAGACACGAGAAAGAGACACGACAGAGACACAATACAGAGACACGACACAGAAACACGCACAGATACACGACAGAGTTACGAAACAGAGATGAAACACATACCTTGTTTCTGGGCAGTCTACTAATTCGAATTGGCTAATTCGAATTAAACCCCACCGCTAATTATAATTAAGTACGCATTTCCATGGGCGCTGCGGCGTTAATTATAATTAAGTAATTATAATTGGGCGGGCGCTAATTCACTCTTTTGCTGAATTAGTCGAGACATACCTTGCGCAGCTCTTACATAACCCTATTAGTAGCAGGGGGAGGGGCAGATTCTGCCCACCCCTCAGGGTTTTCGCAGATATCTCCCGAACGGCTAGGAGCAGACCCATGACATTTTTGGGCATTTTCCTATAATTGAATTATAAATATGGAGTAAAAATTTGGAGTTCCTCACCTGAACAGAGGCGGTTTCAGGGCCCAGTTTTGAGAGGATTTTTTTTTCGGTGACATTTAGCGATAATACGGAGATGCGATCTTCACGGCTTCTGCCTAACTGCCTGAAGTATATAGGAGTTACATAGGTTAACAGTGATTGAAACAAGTGCAAATTAGTTGATTTTAGTGAACTATAATATATATTAAACCGCGAGTAGGTAGAAAAATTCATTTAAACGTCGAGCCGCAGGCGAGACGTTTAAATGATTTTTCTACCTACGAGCGGTTTAATGATTTTATCACGTGCCGTTCGATAGCCAGTTGACAGAAAGCTTGGAATAGGGAAAGCATTTATACGGTTGGCGACCGTATAAATTTTATTTAAACGGTCGCCAACCGATTAAATTTTGAGTTATTCGGCGGCACCAAATATTTTGCATTTAGCACGTGAAGCAATGACGGAAGGATTTTTCGGTGCGGGATAATAAATATTATCCCGCACCGAAAAATCCTTCCGTCATTGCTTCACGTGCTAAATGCAAAATATTTGGTGCCGCCGAATAACTCAAAATTTAATCGGTTGGCGACCGTTTAAATAAAATTTATACGGTCGCCAACCGTATAAATGCTTTCCCTATTCCAAGCTTTCTGTCAACTGGCTATCTTTGTATCGTATTCTTCCCGCCCCCCCCCCCCGCCCAGGGCCCTCCCGCCCCCAATTCAAGTAGTATTGTAATTCAAGTGCATCATTTCCTTCGATGTAGTTTCAGATTGGTACACGATGGCAATATCATGCGATTACACATATATTTCAGAAAAAAGCTATTGCCAGCATCAATAGCTGATTCAATGAATTGGTTAATATCAACACTAAGCGCATCTACATTTACTTTATCGTGATCAGATTCCTCATCTTCATCCAAAAAAGACATCAAATCAAAATATGGCTTTTGAAATCTAGAGGCCATGTTAGTCTACTGCTCAAGTCAACATCTCAAAATGCCAAAAGCTGGCCTACCAAAATTGCCCTGCTAAGAAAAGCTCGTGAAAAAATGCGAACGGCACGTGATAAAATCATTAAACCGCTCGTAGGTAGACAAATCATTTAAACGTCTCGCCTGCGGCTCGACGTTTAAATGACTTTTTCTACCTACTCGCGGTTTAATATATATTGCACGGCATAGGCGGTTTCGGGGACTTGAAAGGGGAGGTTTACAAGAAGTTATTTTCATACATTTTGCCTACTTTTTCGCTAACCTGGCACCACCTATGGATGCAAATATGCTTTATAACTGTTGCGTCCGATGACATAATAGCGCACCATTTCATTTATCGAAAAAGAAGTAGAAAAAGACGGTTTTATAAGGCATTTATTTTACCCCAAAATTTAGTGACCTGAAAACGCCTATTATTTTTGCATTTTTAGAAGTCACCATCATATATCAATCCCCAATTCAATTTCTATCGATCCTCATTAGTTGCGTTAAAATCGGTTGATAAACATGACAGCTGTGTTGGATCACAAATACCTCGAATATTTGTCGTTTTTGCCCCCCTGTTGCCCCCCATCAAAATTCTCGTTTTTTTTAATGTAGATCGTGTTGAGGGGAATCAGACGCCATTTGATTTGTGAAAATCGGACTGGTAGATCTCGAGATCTCCGGGGGGGGGGGGGGAATCCGCCCCCCCCTGCCACTAATAGGGTAGCCAGGAGCCTGCCACTAATAGGGTTAACCCGCACCGTGCCGGGGGGGGGGGGGGGGAGCGTTAAGCACCCCCCCTCTAACTCGAAAACTGAAAGGGCTAGAAAGAAGCGGAAAAGGGCGTCCCATCGCCGGCATTTACTTTTTCTCGTCGAACCCTTGTAAAATCCGGTCGGGAAGCCGTGCAGCCCATACCACTGGACGCAAGGCGACCAAACTCGGTGAGAGGGTAGTCCACATGGTTGCAGGGTGGCTTTTCGGGGTGGCTATGGAGGCGCCCCCAAAACACGTGTCGATGGCACGTACAACTTTTTTAGCGGGCTCCTCAATTCGGTCGGCCATTACTCGTCAGTTATGAGGACTAGCGGCATCATATTTGGTGTGTGTGTGGGTAGGTGGGGTTGCCACTAGGCATTCCAGTGGCCCCGCGGGTGCCCCTGGCACGTCAACGGGTGTCCGTGTAGGTACCTCTCAGTGCCCCTAACCTATTTCTGGGGAACCACGCCTTCTAGACCGCTGCAATTTGATACGCTGGTGCATCAGCACGTACTATGGCCACTTCAACCGTTTTTGACCGAATCGGGGTCAACACCTGCTCCTGCACGTGCACGGGGTGCCCCTAGGTGCCCCTCCACCATTGCGGCGAAACGAAGCCTTCCAGAGTGCTGCAATTTGGAAGACGGGTGTATCCAAGCTCACAATGACGATTGACGGTGTTCTTGACTGAATTGAGGTCAACACCTGCACGTGCACGGGGTACCCCCTCGGGATACCCCTCTGTCATTGCAACCGAATCACTCATTCAAGAACGCTGCAATTTGGTAGGCTGATGCATCGGCACGCACCGTGTCGATTTCAGGTCATTTGGGCCGTGATGGGGTCATGACTTGTACGTGCACGCCCCTCCCACTATCCCCTCTCCGCCATTCCGGAGAAACCAAACCAAAATATAGGTATGTATGGCTACGGTTTTGCCCCGGACCCAAACCCGATCCAGCGAAATGGGTCCACACTAGTAATACAACGCTGTAATACCTCTTTTGATCGGCGTAATTCGGGTCGGTAAAGCTTGCAATAGCCACCTAATATTGGTTCCGAAGTAACTCTTCCCGAGGAACATGCTGCGCTTGAAACGCACTCCCGTTTGACGGATCACAGGTTGATGAATGCAATTTTCGAACGATTTAGTGTAACCCCAAATAAGGTAACGGCACAACCGACACCAACGGCGTCGCCTCTTCGAAGCAAGCGTGGACCGCTTGTAACACCTATTTAACAAACTACCTTACGAAACATGCTGTTTTAGTTCCTTCAATAATATTTTGTGAAGCTTCGCGGCTCGTGCTTCATAGTTCAGACATCTTTGAATGGCGGTCAGACGGTGAAATACAACAACAACAAAACACCGAGGCACTTAATTTAAATTAGCACGCTAATTCAGCACGGAAGATGGTCTTAATTATAATTAGCTAATTCGAATACAAAGTTTAAGAACTACTGTTTCCATGGGCAGATAATTAGAGTTAAAACCTCAATTATAATTAGCGGCTTAAATATAATTAACTTGATGCCCATGGAAACAAGGTAACAGAGACACTCAAGAACACCCGATGTCCGCAGACCGCAGTGACCCGGCCACGCGACCTTTGCCGCAGACCAAACAGGCCTGGCAAACAGACGACGTGTTTCTTATATTATAATGTAATCAATAAAATAGTCACTTGGCCAGCGGCAGGGTTGTGCTCGACTTAGAGTCGGTGAGTCAGATTTGACTCAACTCTGACTCAAATCAACTTGAGTCAGAGTCGAGTCGCTTAAGAAAAATAGGGTCTCGCCTTGAGTCAGAGTTGAGTCGCTTAAAACAAATAAGGGCTCAACTTGAGTCAGAGTCGAGTCGCTTAATCAAAATAGGGGTTTGAGTTGAGTCAGAGCGAAGTCGCATGGATGTCGCTTGAGTCAAAGTTGAGTCACCTGGATGCTGCTTGAGTCAAAGCTGAGTCGACTCATACTCTTACAAGTCAAAGTCACATCTGATATAGCAAACCAAAAATAGGAGCAACTAAATAATAAAGGGGTCCACATAATGTTCTGGAGTGCTTTTCAAACCCACATAAATCAATTTTCTGTCTGAAAAACAAACTTAAAGAGTACTTTACTCATCACAAACTCTGCTGACTGCTCCTTATCATAAGTGAAACAATACAATATGAAATATGTACATAGAAATGATAACTGCAGTATATTTAACCTAATAATAACCATATCAACATAACATTCTGGAATGTGTATACGAATTACGAACCATGTACCATTTATGTCTGAAATAAAAGTTTGCATCACAAATGTATTGAGGTTAAGGTACTTTAAGAATGTTAATTCAACAACAGATCACAATTGACTTTGTTTTCTAACGCCGAAATAATTGTTATCTCTGAAATCCTACAGTTATCACATGTCAGTTCACTCAGCTTGAAATGGTTCGAGCGCGTTTCTCCCACTACACCAACGAATTGACAACAAATATCAATCCAGGCCGTATCAATCATACGGATTTCCTTCCGTGCTGATGTATAGATCCTCAAAAGTGTTGATGAATAGAGTGCAGAGGACTGTGATTGGTAAGGATACTGGTCCACATGCTAGCACTAGCTACTAGCAGCTCACAAGTTACTCTGGGAGTGTCACAACTCACATATGCAATTTCTCCAAATGACTGATTAGACTAGTTAACTTTAAAGTTCCATCCGCACTTGTTATTCATTTTATGTGCGAGTTTCAGGGCGGTTTTAAAGGGTATTATAATTTATAACCATGTTGAATATACACGTGTCAAGATTCAAGGAGTTGTGCTACAATATTAATGACGTCATATTAAACTGAAGACTGTCAAAGACAAGCCACTTTTCAGTCTGTTGTACCCTCAGCTGACTACTCTTCTTCTATCTCAGCTCAAGAACAACACAAACTGGGTATACACTATTTACCGTGGGTATAAACTGGGGAGTTGAATTACTGAACTAATACCAATGTTTTCCTTATCGAATGACATTAAGTATAATGGCGCAAAAAGTGTTACAATCCAACAAGTGTTACAGTACAACATTCTGAAGTCAGTCAAAATGCATGAGTGATGTCAAAGTGTTAACTTTAAAGTGGCGGCTAGGGTCGGTGCCAATTGAAAAAGTAATAATGTTAATTATCTTTGTCACATTATAAAGGAGGATGTCAGAATTCAGATGATGTTGACATTGCACGGCAGAACATTGTGCACAGCTGCGGTGGAAGTTTATTTGTTTAGGAAAGATACTATGAAGCGTTTTGTGGTGAGTTATCACAAGTCGCAACATCCTGAAGCGATTGATTGGTTTGTCAAAATTTGAGGACAAAAATGGGGGGGGGGGGGGGTGAAGCGTCAGCAAAAAACTGTTGCACTGGGTGGAGGTAACAAATGATTCGAACAACTGAACACTGATTTATAGTTGTTTGTCAGGGGAAATTTTAGGGATAATCCCCCTGGCTCAAGAATTTTGACGCCCCGTGGTGTAGCCCCTGCATTTAAGGGGTAAACCGCATGGACCTCTGAGCGATTACCTTTCAGGTACTTAGTCATAGTATAGTGGTAAGTCTGATGAGCTTGGCAACGGCAAGCTTCATCAATATTATTTTGAATACAATGAGGTCTGAGGTGACGTTCATAATTTCAGTGTTAGTAATGCCCAAACGGCATGTGATGATTAATATTCTTGGCTTAGCCAATCAGTTGTGAAATCCTCTGACATTTAGTGGTGCTTTACCAGAAATCAGATGCTGCAAACATCCCAGTTTTAAATGGCGCAGCCAGTCAGGATTTTGAAGTGAACGCAGCTTCTCTAGATCTAGTCATATTCATCTCATATTTGGACGTCATTGGCTACAATCAATCCTATCCTGATCGGACATGTGGCATGACAACGCTGCATCACAGTGTCTACATTGAGCTGCATCTTAGTGATCCTACAAATTTATTTATAGTTGTTTGCCAGGGAAAATTTGAGGGATAATCCCCCTGGCTCAAGAATTTTGATTCCCCGTGGTGGAGCCCCTGCATTTAAAGGGACACTGCCACCTTTCCAAAAGTTGTCAAATGTACGCCGTTTGTGGTGCAAAATATGAAGTAATTGCTGCCGAACACGATTATGACATTTGTTTCTCGCAAACAGTGCTCAATTTCATAAAAAGTTAAGTTTTAATATTGGGGTTGTTGACGTCATATTGAGCTCTAGAGAGCTATACAGGAATCCTTTACGCTGCCAAAGTATGGCACAATTATTTCGAGACAATTCTGGCGCTTTGAATACAAAACAAACCAGTTACCAAACCATTTGAAACACGCAAATATCTCCAAGGTTTACCTTAAAACAAGTCGACTATCATCACCATTGGGTAAAGAGAGACGACGTCATCGGCTTTAAACCCTTATTCAAATACACGAGGGGTTTATTTGTTACAATTGTCAAGACCAAGCTCGAATTTCTTTTCGAATAGACCTATGTGGTTGTTTTAACTGCTACCCTACTTAATTACAAAGCAAATCCAACAACATGGCTATCTCAACTCAAAACTAATGTTAAGGTGGGAATGTCCCTTTAAGGGGTAAACCGCATGGACCTCTGAGCGATTACCTTTCAGGTACTTAGTCATAGTATAGTGGTAAGTCTGATGAGCTTGGCAACAGCAAGCTTCATCAATATTATTTTGGATACAATGAGGTCTGAGGTGGCGTGCATAATTGCAGTGTTAGGAATGCCCTAACGGCATGCGATTATTAATATTCTTGGCTTAGCCAATCAGTAGTGAAATCCTCTGACATTTAGTGGTGCTTTACCAGAAATCAGATGCCGCAAACATCCCAGTTTTAAATGGTGCAACCAGTCAGGATTTTGAAGTGAACGCAGCTTATCTAGATCTAGTCATATTCATCTCATATTTGGACGTCATTGGCTACAATCAATCCTATCCTGATCGGACATGTGGCATGACAACGCTGCATCACAGTGTCTACATTGAGCTGCATCTTAGCGATCCTACACATTTATTTATATCAATGTAACCACTAACCAGTTCATAGGTATGTATTAGCCAGGTTTAGCTCAACATCATTTCATACTGCTAGAGACTGAACCGCTAGCTCCTATATACCTATACCTTTCTTTTTTTAACAGATGGTTCATCATTGTCAGGCTTTCAGCCAATCAAAACATTACATTGCTTGGCCACAACAGTTTGGAATATGTGTTGAATTGTATTGAAGTTGAACGCGACAAATTACAAAATATTACATTTTGTGGCTGGAGTTGCCAGTGGGGGAGTTACATGTCTGTGTGGCACCGCACACCTTTTAAAACGCTGGTGGATGGTGTGGTTTAATTTAATTATACTAATACAAAATATATAAATATCGTATCATAATGTATTGACTGATGTGTTCTAAATGCAGTGTTCTTACTGCACTCTGCAGTCTGCAGTCTAGTGTCTATCTGACTGATAAAAATTGTGTAAGTAACAAAAGGCCAGGAATTATTACTTTAACTCATAACCGTAAGTACCTATTCAGTATTCATGAATTGATGAATACAGCACACGGGTTATATATAATATTATTAATCGGTATATGATATAATATTCTGAGTTTTTGCAAGTAAAATACATTTGAATCGAAGTCGTTAAGTTAGTTGAACTTGAGGTCAAAAATGAGTCAACTCAAGCAATTTTCACAAGAGTCAAAGTTGAGTCGACTAAACAAAAACAAAATCCCGCTTGAGTCAGAGTTGAGTCAGGGGTAAAAGCAAATGAGTCAAAGTTGAGTCGACTCAAAAAATTGTCCCCCTCGCTTGAGTCAGAGTTGAGTCAGGCGTAAAGGCAAATGAGTCAAAGCTGAGTCGACTCTAACAAATAATTTCCCCGCTTGAGTCAGAGTTGAGTCAGAGTCCCTTCGTAAATGAGTCAGAGTCGAGTCAGTCTAAAAAATATGAGTCGAGCACAACCCTGGCCAGCGGTACTATAAAATAAATACAATTTTTTGGGGAAGTTGGAGGCAAAGTTTAAAAGTCGGGAAATATTTAGGACGTTGCAAATAAATGCAGTCCAGCCAGAAACTGGCCCATAATAACTTGCCAATCACAATGATCATATTCATATTCTTCGTTTTGAAACGGAGGGTGCACACTGCACAAATAAACTTGAAGTATGCAAATACGATCAGGGTTTTCCATGCTAAAAAACCCGTAGTGACACAACTATAGTTCTGAGAGCAGCTGGTAAAACCTACCGACATACGACTACGCAGCTGTGAGATGAAACAGAACTTCGCCTCCCCAGCCAGACTTATAAACACCGTGTGACTGAGAGACTGAGATCAGTTGATCTGTGGCCGACGCTGGGTCGCCGACTGCATTGGAGTCTGCTCTGTCTCAGACTGTCATCCCCAGCCGTCAGTTACTGCCAGTCCCCATCACCAGCCGTCAGCTACTGCCAGTCTCCATCACCAGCCGTCAGCTACTGCCAGTCTCCATCACCAGCCGTCAGTTACTGCCAGTCCCCATCACCAGCCGTCAGTTACTGCCAGTCTCCATCACCAGCCTCCATCACCATCCTCCATCACCAGCCGTCAGTCGCTATTAGTATCAGCCAGTTACTGGTCAGCAGCAGCAATCAACAGTCATGTCGCCGCCGTCATCGCGGCCCGCCGTGTCCGCGTTGATCCTGTCTCTGACTCTGACTCTGACTCTGACTCTGACTCTGACTCTGACTCTGACGTCGGCGGTGGCCGGCGCGGCGGACGACTCACCGGTGGCTCGGCTGGTTCGGGAACTCGCCCCGGCCATGGAGGAGGCCGTCACCAGCGCCCTGTCCAGCTGGCAGCCGCCGGGTTTATCCGACCCCTCTCGGCTCCAGACGAGGCTGGAGGCAGTGGAGCGCGGCCTGGCTGACCTCAGACTGAGTCTGCTGGAGAGACAGAGCGCGTCTCAACCCGAGCCGGGGCGGGAGCCGGAGTTGACCTGTCAGAAGTCCCCCAGCCCGCTGCCGGCGAATCAGGCGCCTTATCAGCAGCCGGCGGTGCTCGCCTGCGCCCGCTCCTGTCTGCAGCTGCGTGACCAGGCCGGCTCGCCGCAGGACGGCGTCTACTGGTTCACCGGGATGCCAGTGCCGGCACTCTGCGACTTCAGCCACGACGGCGGCGGCTGGACGCTGCTGCTGACGGCCGTCTCCAAGGCCGGCTGGGATACTCTCAGTGTGCATAGCCGTAACCGTCGCTCGCCGTCCCTCACCGACAACTACTCGATCCTACGTCACGCCAACGCCATCCGCGACCTGGGCAGCGGCGACAGGTTCGCCTACAGGATCGAGACGCAGGCGGAGATCGCCCGCCGGCAGTGGGGCGGCGTCTGGTTCGCCCCGCGAGGCTACAGCTTCGTCCACGAGACGCCGTCGCAGACGGACGTCAATGTCGTCAGGAAGTTCAACAAGTGGGGCTACCAGAACGGCGGCATTGAGAAGAGGATGCCGTGGGTGAACATGGCCAGCGGGCAGCCGGCCGTGCTCACCACGTCTGCTTCGCCGAGCTCCAGCTGGTGGGGAACGATGGTCACGTTCCACAGCTCGGGCTCGTTCGACCACAGTCCCTGGATACATCCCGAGTCCCCTCGCTCCGGCACGGTGCTCTATTGGATGAAGGAGGAGGCCCTGTGATCTGGCAGTCCAGTGTTGTTGTTACTGCTGCTGTTGCCACCGCTGCTGCTGTTGTTGTTGTGTTTGTTGCTATACTGCTGCTACCGAAACCAGCTGTGCTCATCTGGCAGCCCACGCTGCAGGCGGAGGGCTGCCACATGTGTGTCATGGTCTGCCTGATCACCTAAATTTGAGATTCAATCCTGAAGCCTTGAAGGGTAGTTTGTTTTAGTTTTGTAGGTGTTCGGTGTATGTGCATTCACATTTGCTTATTGTTGTGAAATACTGTTATGGAGAATAAATGTTTGGGGCCGTATTCATGTCGACAATTTTCTTAGTAATTTGCTTACGAACGATCTACTTCTTACGAAAATTTGGTATTCACGTCAAGTTCGCAGACAGTAATACAATTTTTACCATACAATTTTGTTCGTAGACATTTTGCGATTTTCGTCGGCTGTTTTCGTAAGAATTTTCTTAAGAATTTTCGTAAGTGCGATTCACGCCACAATATCCTAAGTTGTTTTTAATATTAACTGTATTGAAGAGTTACGAATACTCACTGATTTGTCGTAAACTCATGCATGGGGTTTAGTTGCAAGTAATTTTGAAAAGCTATAAGCGATTTCAAGAATATGAGTTTTCCCTTGGGCAGATACGAGTATTGGCGACACGTGGATATAAGTTTTACTCCCAGGAAATAATGTATGTGGTTTATGTGGTTAAACTATTTGACTCAGCAGATGCGGTATTCTGCACTTCCACTAGATGTGAACGATTATTTAGACGCTGTAGCGCGTAACATCTGAGACGTTGAAATGCACCTTATAACAGTGCTCCGACTCCGTGTTGAAGAATCAAAAACCACGGACATCATCATTCGGATCCCTGTCATTGCCTGTCATATAATAATTCAAAAAGCGATTTTCGTGTCCTTTCCTAATTTTCTGAAGGCATTTAAATTTGCATTCACACCCCCAGTGTTGGAGATTTGCATTTAGTAGTTTGTTTTCTTTTACTTTTTGCAGCATTTTAGTGGTTACATCCGGGAACTTGTATGTTGTTTTGATTTTGTTCGCCGCGCTGCGACAAATTAACACTCGCAGTGGAGAGGGGTATGCCACTAACACGCAGTGGAGGGGGGGGGGGGGCAGTTTAGTGCCCCCCCTAAGATCTCCGAAAGTATGAGAGATAAAATAAGAAACTTGCTGGGCAAGTAGGTGCTATGACGATCTACATTTTCTAAAATTTGCTTGACCTTCGGTAAATATCTTCAAGGTCAAACGAGGTCACAAAGGTCAAATCTGGCCAAATGGCACATTTTTTTTTGGAATTTGACCTCTGTGACGTCATAGGTCACCAGAAATGTATCTAAAGTTGTTTCAGGGGATGAACATTGACATTATATACCGAATGCCGTTTGACTCATCCCGATCCGACTGTTGGTTCCGAAGATATCGATTTGCCGACCGCGATTCTGGCCGCCATCTTGGACTGAAAATCCATATAACTCAAAAGTGTATCGACCGATTTTGATTTGTTTTGCGTCAATCGATCTGCTATTGAGTTCGCGTTAATGTCGCGCAAACAAAATCGCGCTGCTCCGCTTTGTGCACGAGATATTCACGAAAAACATGTGGGGGGGGGGGGCACAAAAGTGCCCCCCCCCCTCCTCCACTGCGCGTGTTAAGTTGAATGATTGTTTTCATGTTAAAGGAAAGGAGTTTGATGTGACCTCGTGGCTCGTGTATTTTTGCGCGTAGCTTCGGAGCGGGGCCTTGGGGTCAGGTCAGGTCAGCTATTGAAGGGATGCTGAGAGGAGCGGCAAGTGGCCTTGGCTTGGAGTCAGGGCATCTTATTTGATGGAGTACTCAGCCCTGCGGCTATCGGGTGCTACTACGGCCGGGCTTTATTGCAGCCGTTGCCCGTTCAGTTGTTTGGTCAGGCCAAGTTTGCTCAGTTGTTTGGTTGGCCAATAAAGGTTGGAACTTGGAAGTGTGTTGTGCTGACCTAGCAAGATTTGTAACACCCAGTTTGAGAACAACAACGATCGCAATAAATGCTATGCTGCTGTCAGCGTCTTTAAAGATGTCAGTGATGTCCGGCATGTTTGTGCTGCCATTGTTTCCTTTTTTTGTAAAATTCGCTCAATATATTTTTTTTTGGTCTCGGTTCCTAACTTCGTGAAGCTAAACTTGGTGATACATCACGGTGGTTTTAACACAGTACAAACGGTAGTTAAAGCAGCAGGCTCGGTTTCACCTGGGACGTTACTGCTAAGTTGCTGTAGTGTTAGAATCAGTGGCGGATCCAGGGAGGGGGGCGTAGGGGCTGAAGCCCCCTGCCTTATAAAACGGTGCCCTCGGGCACCACGGCGCCGAAGGCGCCGCGACGCCGTTCTTGCAAAGGATTTGCCGGCGCCGAAGGCACTGTAGCGTTCTCGGGAGGCCGCCAGGGCACCCTTTGTGTCTACCGACAGCGTCGTAGCACTCTTGAAGGGCAACCTGGCACCAGGGGCGGATCCAGAAAATCTTCAAGGGGGGGGGGGGGGGTCCTCAATTGCAGTGGTGCCCCTACCTATACCCAAATTTGAAAACTCAACGGATTTGGTCCACTATATTTTGAGGGTGCCCCTATTTCAGCATTTTTTTTAAAATTTACAACGATGGCTATAGGTATTTGCAATATCAGTCGTACCCTATCTATCATTTAAAGTGCCGCGGATGGTGCTAAAATATATTATTTGTACAGTCAATGGCGGCCCTGCAGACGGCTGATGAAGAATTGACCAAGAGGGAAGTCGAGGTTCGTGATCAGGGGGAGGGGGGGGGGGGGGTGGAATGAAAGCCGTTGTTTACAAGCAGTAAATCTTATGCATGCGATAAACTGTTATTGCGCCGCGAAGCGGCGTCAAAATTTGAGGTTTTGAGCTGGTTGGAGAACCAATTTTTGCTATTGGAACCAGCATGCAGTGTAAAAACAAGAAAATATGTCTGGAGCAAAAGATGGTGTTAAAAGACATGTTGCCCTCCCCCCATTTAAGGCCAAAAGTGGGACCATGGCCCCCATATCCCCCCTGCGGCCGCCAGTGTGTACAGTCTATATTAGACCGTTGTGTACTGGAAAAGAACACGGATTGATTTGCGCCGCGTAGCAGCGCGGAATATTTTGCTTTATTTTGTTTTTGCCTGGATAATTAGGTCCTAAAAAATCGAAAGGTTCTATAATCTATATGCATCAGCCCAAGGGGCCCCTCGAGTCCGATACGTTGTTGCCTCTGGTATAAAGGCACGTTGGTGCCCTTTCATAGCCCAAGGGACGGGGGGCATGAAGGAACATTTTTTGGCATAATTTAGGAATTTAAATTTATCATCATTTCGCGATTTTTTTCTTCAGCGACCAATGCTGATTTCATGGCGGCACCAGACCATTGTTTTCCCTCCTGGATTCAAGGAGGCACAGTGCCCCCGGTGTCTCCCCTCGCCCCATAGTGCTGCTCCCCGTCACGATGGTGCCCCTGGCACACCGGCGCGGTGGTGTCCCTGGTACACTGGCGCGGTGGTGCTCTTAGTGCAAAGAACACTGAATGATTTGCACCGCGTAGAGGCGCGGATTTTTTTGCTTTATTTTGGTGGTGCCCCGGCGCTGTGGTGCCCACAAGGCGCGGTGGTGCCCCCACGGGCCAGTGGTGCCCCCACGGCGCGGTGGTACCCTTGGCTCAAAGAACACTGAATGATTTGCGCCGTGTAGCGGCGCAGATTTTTTGCTTTATTTTGGTGGTGCCCCGGCGCTGTGGTGCCCACAAGGCCCGGTGGTGCCCCCACGGCGCGGTGGTGCCCCCTCAGCGCGGTGGTGCCCCCATGGCCCAAGGGACGGGGGGAGGGGGTCATGACCCCCGTGACCCCCCCCCCCCTCCCCTGGATCCGCCACTCCCTGGCACCCTCATAAGACAGCTTGCCGCCCTCACAACGCATTATGCCGCCCTCAGAAGGTACATTGCCGACCTCGGAAGGCATTATGTCGCCCTCGGAAGGCATCATGCCGCCCTCGTAAGGCATCATGCCGCTCTCGAAAAACATCGTGTCGCCCTCGGAGGACATTTTGCCGCCCTCGGAGTGCATTATGCCGCCCTCGGAAGATGTCTTGTCGCCCTCGGAAGGCATCTTACCAGCTCTCAGAGCACATTATGCCGCCCTCAGAGTGCAATATGCCGCCCTCGGAAGGCATCCTGCTGTCCTCAAAGAGCATTATGCTGCTCTTGGAAAGCATCATGTCGCCCTCGGAAAACATTTTGTCGCCCTCGGAAGACATTTTGCCGCCATCAGAGTGCAATATGCCGCCTTCGGAGTTCGAAAGACGTCTTGCCACCCTCGGAAGGTATCATACCGCCCCCAAATGGCACCTTGCCGGCCCGAATGCGATGCGGTGTCCCGGCGCATTCAGAATGATGGCACCCTGACGCCTTCAGCTTCCCTCCGACGGCGACCGGGCACCCGTGACCTTCGAAACCAATAACACGCGTTTGCACCCCTCCCCCACTCCCGATAGCGCCCTGGATGGCGCCTACGAAGAGGCCTGGACCCCCATGAAATAACCGTGACACTTTTGCAATATGCCTGGCGAGGCGTTCAAGGTGCTGACGTATTGTACCTTTCACACTCGGTGCGTCTAAAAATAGATTGGATGAATGTCCAATGTCCATGATGTCCACAGCTCCACAGAAACGTTTTTAGCGTCGGTCACCGATTTTTACGCGATTTGGTCCTAAGGACTAAGGTCAAAACGAACCTCCTGCTTTAAAAAATCAGGTCCATTTTGACCTTACTGGTCTCTTTCAAGATCAAATTAAAGGTAAAAAGACGGGGAAAGCTGTAGCGCCCAAAGTTACCATCCGATCGCGACAAATTGGTTTCAAACGATTCCTTGTGCCCAGTTCCAAGATGACAAGAATGTTCAGAGTTGTGCCCCGTGACCTTCAAGCTGGCGCCCAAAGTTGGGCGCTACAGCGTTCCCCGTCCTTTGACCTTGAAGGTCACGGGCAACAAATTTACTCTAAGAATGCTTGTCATCCTGGAAATGGGCATGGGGCATCGTTTGAGACCATTTGTCTTGCAATCAGACTCAAACTTTTGGCGCTACAGCGTCCCCCGTCCTTTGACATTGAATTTTAACTTGAATGAGACCTGTAAGGTAAGAATGGACCTGGTTTTGGGAAACAGGAAGTTCGACTTGATCTTGAGACCAAATGTCGTAAAAATCGGTAACCGACGCTGAAAACGTTTTATAATCCCTTTGGATTGGCGCGACCCAATAAGAACGACTCAACTGTCGTATACACAAGCTTTTGCTCCTTGTTTGTCCACGTGTGCAACTTAGTTTCCCCATGTTGCGACAATATATTTTGTTTGTTCTCCAGGCTACATGTAGTTAGCCCGGAGAATACAAAATAATGTACATTTTGTGAATCATGTGAACCTACGTATATCCGCAGTCGGACCTTCGATCATACCACCAGACTTTGAAAAGGTCCCGCGCCCCGCTAGGGTATTCAGCCGAACTGGGGTGGGGGCATATTCTGACACCTCGTTATCTTCCGGACCAATAACCGCAGCGAGACGCGCAAGTAAGCAATCAAAAGCTCTCAATGAGACTCACGTAAAACACACGTGAAATGTTCAAAATAAGGTCACATGTCAGGTCACGGTCAGGTGAAATGTTAAAATCGAGGTATTTGGGTTGATTTGCTATACTTTTCATTTAAAGCCTTATATTGCGACTATTATGGCACAAAGATCTCTCAGAGGCATAATACATAAGGGAAATTGAGATTGTAAGCAAAGGTCAAGCCGTCAAGGGCAGGTCAGAAAACATAACTATTGGCAAAAGGTCTACGAAGTCATGCGACACATGTTTTATGGGTTATTTTACACGTATAATTTGATAGTAGTAGCCAATTTTACACCCTGACCCCATATAATGGCCCTTAGGCGAAGTTCAGGTCAAGGTGAGGTTGCATAAGGTCAAAATTTGAAATTGACTAATATAAATAAAAAGGTCATGTTTCTAGACCAGTTTTGTCTAATCAATACAGTGGCGGCATTTATTTGCCTGTATCTGGTAATTAAAAGCCATACAATGCAATTTCAACAAATTACGTCATGAGTTAACCCGCGCACTGCAGGAGGGGGGGGGGGTTGATTTCCGCCCCCCCCCCCCCCTCAGGTTTTTCAAAGATAGCGAAAAAAACGGCGGCGCGCAGCGCCGCCGGGTTTTGATACACCTGTTAGGACATCAATTGCGCACACTTTGATAAAAAATATGCTCGGGTCATCTCAGGTCAAGTCACCAGACCAGGTCAAGTGAACCCACCACCAGAAATGTTTGCAGTTGTGCCAAAGCCAGAGTTTTTCACCGATCAGGTTGAAACTTACAGGATGTCATGAGGGCATCAGTGCTTACAATTCGTATAACTCGGAATTTTTATATCGGTGACCTAAAGTCAGGTCAATTTCGTAACATAATAAGTCAATGGGGAAATATACAAATGCTTCCTATTTCAAGGATATGCATGGTACTAGTCCAATTACTTCTGGATCATGTTATTATAGGATATTCTTGATGATCCAAGTGTAAGTTTTGTTCAGTGACCCCTATTGGGTCATTTGAGGTCATGCGAGGTCACCATCACTTTTTTTGTCCATAACTCTAGACATAATGCAGATAGAGAAGTAAAACAGACATCAATGTGTTTGTCTCGTCGAGACACGTCTTCCCATATGCAACATGCCCTATTTGGGCACCACTTGACCTTGACCTTAGGTCAAATTGTTAAGTTGACTTAACAAGGTCACCATATATATATAATTCAAAGCGCCTTGACAAGATAAACACAATGGCGTAAACAGTTTTCCGTTATCTTTATCGCCAAATGCGTTCCAATGCACCTTTACGATGCCCAGTGTCCTCGTGGTGGTTTTGGAGCGAGCATCCGTTCAGGACGCGTGCTGCTCGAGCGGGGTTTGGATGAGCGGGCGGTATTGAGCTTGTTTGCGTAGGTGGCAGCCCGAGGATTCGCACCGAAAGCCTCAGTCAGTATTTCCTTGAGC
Organism: Chirona hameri; assembly: GCA_036785665.1. Classification (NCBI taxonomy): domain Eukaryota; kingdom Metazoa; phylum Arthropoda; class Thecostraca; order Balanomorpha; family Balanidae; genus Chirona; species Chirona hameri. Next base: position 27,443 of record JAXIVJ010002252.1, read on the forward strand.
CGTTCGAGCTGTTTGTGCATCCCGAGGCGCGCAGCGAGAGTGTGGACTGGATGGGAGGCGACGAGTTCAGCGGGTGCATTAGCGCGAACCCCACGCAAGGTGCCAGGTTGTACTCGTCCGGATGCGCGAGCACTACCATGAGGCGGTTGACGCTGAGCGCGGAGGTGGGAGCAGGCGGCGCGTTCGGGACTCCGTCGGTCGCGGTCGCTGCCATCCTTGGCTGGACTGGAGTTGGTTGAGCTCGTTTTTTGCCTCCGAGGGAGCCAGGTCAACAGATGAGCCGTATATTATCGCAGTTCCTGAAAGCACACGCCCAGACCTTTCTTTTGAGGTAGGGCCCGGGGGCGTAGGCGCCGTTGACACTAACCTCGTGTTCGGGCCGAGGGTGGAGAAAAGCGACCCTTAAGTAAAAAGTTAATAGCAAAAACGATTTTGCAAAAAAACGGTATTTTTTTTTCTTTTTGACCTCTGGAGCCTCAAATATTGACCTGAGATCAAATCTAAGGACACTTTAGCGATTACAAATTTCACTGGCTGGCATTTGCTTTTTTCCGTTTGTTTCTAACTATCATCGTTTCTGAGATATATGGGAATTTCTGGAGCGATGTCCTAAAACAGGAAAAACGGGAAAATTTGACCTTTGATGACCTCTGGTGACCTCAATTTTGACCTGACTTAAAAAAAACAGTGAAATACTTTCGATAGAACATGTATGAAGCTATCAAATGCCTTTTTCCGCTTCTCGCTACGTTGCGTAGTTTTCGAGATCTCAGGGGGGGGGGGGGCGGAAATCAACCCCCCCTGCAGTTCGTGTTCGGCGCAAAGCCCCTGCAGTGCGCGGGTTAATCATACTTGGGAGCCATAAGTCAGTCAAAAATAAAGATTTACTTTGAAATTTGGTGTGAGTATCGTTCATACTTGGTTATCCAATATATATATTCCATATTGTTATATCTTTGACAATTTATATTTTGTGGGATTTTTCCTAAACAAATCATTTTTTTTGGGGGAGGGGGAAAATTAGCAAAAATGCAAATCCGAGATAGCCATTTTAAAGAAAATCCATTTTCTTTCATTTTACTTTTGTGCAATTTGCTTTACAACTCGATTTTCTACGGTTTTTCAAACATTTATCGTTTTTCCACCAAAAATGGCATGACCTGACGTCACTAAAACGTCATTATCTCACAAACTACTTCACCAATTTGAATGACATCAGTTGGGCAAACTACGGGAAGGCGATCTAAAAATGGATCGATAAAAAATTAGGTCGTGACGTCATCAAAATGGGAGGACCATGCCCTTATAAGGAGATCCGATCTAAAAATTGTTTGTTTTCCTGACATTCACACCTTCAAACACCCTATCACTCAAAAAATGCCCATCACTCCTGGATGTTTTTCGGTTGAAACTGCACGAATCGCGCCATCATATTTTCTTGTACTTGTATGATCAGATCCCTACTTTGGAAGATATGGCCAAAGTAAGGGTCGGCGATCTCAATTTCGGCACTCACAGCTGCCTCAGCGATTTAAATTTTGATTCGCCACCTGACTTCACGATCTAAAATTGGATTAGCCGGCTGACGACCGATCTAAACAATTATTTCACACTGGGGTCGTTGCGTCGCGGAGTCAATATTTAGATCGTCATTTACGGTGGAATAAGGGCAATTGCCGAATCTGGTCACATTTATAATTCCGATATATTGATGGACAACATGTTCTCCAACACTTTTTAACCTCCGAGTATGCATATGTTGCTCCGAATTGGCCTAATGACATAGGCCTCACGGTTTGATACTGCATGTATGCCCAAATATGGGCATAACAAAATCTATAAATTGATTGATCTATTTTTGATCGCCTCTGTAGTTTGCCCAACTGACATGTTGAGAGAAGACGTAAAATGGATGCAACATAAGGTACGGAACGTTTCACGTCAATATCTATCATAGTTCTCAAGATATTGAGACAATCGGGGAGGGGCCGATCCCCCCCCCCCCCCCCCACCGGGGGGCACAGGTTAAGGAAGAGGCATATTTGACCCGTTTAATTGACATATTGGATTAGCGCCCCTCTGGACCATGCCGCCCCTGTTACCGATGAAATATGCCACCCTCGGGCCTGAAGCCCCCTGCCTTAGAAAATCCTGGATCCGCCACTGGTTAGAATGTAATGTTACTGCCGGGCTCCACTGCGCGCTTTTGCAATTTATCGCTTCACTTTTACGTTTTGTCAGGTCGACTTTGCGTTTTCGCACGTTCATAAAAATGTTCACTACGGGAATGTTAAGGTGTGACTATCCCACCTTAACATTATATTTGAGTTGAGATGGCCATTTTGATGGCTTGGCATTGCAATTAAGTATGGTAGCAGTTAAAACAACCACAATGATCTAATCAAAAAGATATTTGAGTTTGATTTTGACATCTGTAAAAAATAAGGCCCTTGTGTATTTGAATAGGGACTCTAAACCGACAGCGTCGTCTCTTTACCCAACTGGTAATGATAGTCGACTTGTTTTAAGGTCAGCCTTGGAATATTTTCGTCTTTCATTTCTCAATCCCCGGGTGGTTCGCAATCTAAGCCAATCTAGACACAGGGTGGTCAGCTTTTTCAGCGCAATAGATGTCGACACAAAATTATGCCATACATTTGGCAGCACAAAGGATTTCCCTATTATTAAAAAAAAAATGACGTCACCAACCCAACTTTCCGCTTAAAACTAAAAGTTGAGTGTCTTCCAAGATAATTTGTTTTTTCCTGAAAAAAGTTCACGAACATGTTCAGCTGACCTCGTCTGACATGTAGACATACAATTAAAGGAAATAGTTCACCTTCAACATGGGATTTTGAACTGAAATAGCAGTTTTGTAGCCCGTGTTGAGAAATCCTTATCTGCAACTTTTCTTGGCTGAAAAGACTCTCCAGCCGAAGATATTTGACTTTTTTGGCGAAGGAATGCGGCGCATATATGATATACCGTACCGTCTGAGAGTGCCAGCACTGCATGGAGCATGCGCAGACCAATAACGCACACAATAACATTAATAATTTACGACCTTCTGTCCTGAATTGGCGCGATGTAGGACCATTTTTGAAAAGAAAAAAAGAAACTGTGTTAAACAATATAATAAAATCGTGTTCTGAAAAATTCCCGAAGGTGAACTATTTCCTTTAAGTGTGATTCGACTAATTCACAAAGGTGGGACAGTCCCTTTAATATACAGTGCAGGCTCCACTGACCGAAATGAGAAAGTGAATAAATGAAAAAGTGCGTAATCGGTATTCGGTTCGGTAAACCTCAAAATCGAAACGGAAAAGTGCAAACGTGTAACCAGAAAACGCAGAATCGCCACGCAGAAACGAAAAAAGGAGAAAGGATAAAATGAGAAAACGTTTGATCAGTTGAAAGTTTTTGCACTTTTGAAGTTCGCTATGCTCATCATGCTACCTTTCAAGTGATTTGTGGCTGTGTTTCAAGCGAATATTTGCCAAGAAGCTATTTGCCGTACTTAAACTACTCCTGCCACCTTGCGTTTGAAAAGAAAGCTGAGCTTCTGAACTCGCCGTTGCGTAATGTAGACAAAACATTCCGATGGCCATCTTTGCGGCTCTTTCTATCGGCTGGATGATCCGCAACCTCTGGCCAATAGATGGCGCCAGTGCCATGGCGTATGCTGACGTCATGGGGGAATGGTTACGGCCATTGACCTATATAAGTATAGACGAACTACTCCAGCTGTTGCGCCGCCCAGCAGCCGTTCCCGGTTGAAGCGACACTAGCGCCGCAGCGGAGAAGGCATGAGTTAGCGCGGCAATGCTTTTGCTATGGCAGAGAGGCGATATTTTACGATAATTACCGTGAACGTTCAGGCTGAATATTTTTACTCCATGTTATTCATTATGAATATCCCTACGTCCTCAAACTTTTTCCAGTGCACTACGTCACGCAGTTTTTGAGTTACAGACCGACAAATATCGCCCTTCCGCCATAGCAAAAGCATTGCCGCGCTAACTCAATCCCTTCTCCGCTGTTGCGCTAGTGTCGCCTAGCGGGAACGGCTGCCGGGCGGTGTAGTTCGTCTATACCTATATATGTCAAAGGTTACGGCTATCGAAAGATAGTGGTGATTCACATGCTTATTTCACGTGTTTGATCTGTAACAGCCGCATGCTTTCATTCTTAGCTTCAAATACAATTAAAATGCCTTTTTGTAACACTTATAATATGTGAAGTAAATACTAGTTTGACTTTATTTTATTTTTGAAGCACTCATACTTCATACACACTAAGCACCCCGTCCTTTGAAGCTGGCTTTTTTTCTCGTTCGTTACAGTAACGTTTCGACTAGCAAAATGTATATACATGACAATTATCCAACAATTGTTATCAATTAAGTAGTTTATATCTTATTTATTTTTTGTTTTAAAGTAAAAAAATACATTTAATGTACATTGTGTTATGAAAGAACCATGTCATCTGAAACCTACGAACATGTACTCGGGACAGTGTCTGGACTCTGGAGTGCAGCATCGTTTCTGTGCGGTTTGTGACTGCTATTCATAGGTGGCGCGAGTGGCGCGCTTAGTCTGGCAGATGGCGACATTAAATTCGGATGATGTCAAAAATACAAAAATTACTGAGCGGACGTGTATCTAAGTTTGCTCTCATGTCAGGATGCTACCGTTAGTTTGAAAATTGCACAGACACTTATTTTATTGAGCTGCTGATGCCGTTAAAGGTATATATATATATATATATATATATATATATATATATATATATATATATATATATATATATATATATATATATATATATATATATATATATATATATATATATATAATAAGATCACAAAAACGATCAACCTTGGGTCACCGATATACAAATATCCGCAAAAGCATAGCAGTAGGCACTTATGACCTGATTTTTTGTATTATTATTTTAAAACCGATCGCTCAAACACTGTGGTTCAGGAACGACCTTAAGCATTTTGAGAGGTATGGTCTCTTGACGTGATCGAAATAGTGACATGACATGAGATGACCCGAGATAAACACAAATTACGGGAGGTGGACACTGAACAATTGATGGCCGAACAGCAGTGCCAAAAACGACGCGGTTATATGCTGTCAGCGTTTTCGTGTTACATCGCATGGCTTACATGCCGAATGCAATATTGAGCTACATACGTTTGCCTACCTACCTGATTAATACCTGATTAATACCTGATCCCTACCTGATTAATGTTCTTCAATTTAGAGCATTTTATTTTGTTTCTTCAGGACTTATTTTTGAATTCATATATTAAACCTAATTTTCGGAAATGTCGAAAATTTACTTTTATACGATAATAATAAACAAATAAATATCCATCACTCTTCCACCTCCGCACCGGGCAGCCTGATAGTGCATGTTTACAATTACTATCAGAATCTGCCAGACCACCCGCCATGATTGTCAGCGCGTGTATTCTGATAAGGCCCGTGATAGCCAGTGGTATCTGATAGAGCCGGAGGTAACCGGCTATGAACAAGCCCGTAGTGCGCCCTGTGCAATTGACTCGTGTGTCCCGCAATAGTGACTCGTGACGACTTGCATTTCTTGCTGGTAACTTGGTGATTTGTGTCTCTCATTGGTGATTTGTGTCTCTCATTGGTGATTTGTTTCCCCCATTGGTGAGTTGTGTCTCTCATTGGTGATTTGTTTCCCCCATTGGTGAGTTGTGTCTCTCATTGGTGATTTGTGTCTCACACTGGTGATTTGTGTCTCCTGCTAGTCTGCTAGTCTGCTAGTGCGTTTACCATTTGTGACTTGTGTCTCCCACTGGTGAAGTGTGTTTCTTAGTGGTGATTTGTGTTTCCCAATGATGATTTGTCTCCCAATGGTGATTTGTCTCCCACTGGTGATTTGCGTCTCCCACTAGTGACTTATCCTCACACTGATACTTCGGCAGAGAAAATGAAACATGCGTTTGTCATTTTAAACAGAGCACTTAATTTTAAAGGTGTAGACATTTAGTGATAAAATCAAACAAGTTATAAAAATTGCTTTGTGAAATTGCGCGTGTGACTTTTGATTAACTGGTTTAAATGTCCAAAATGTTTCGAATCTGACGATGCCGTAACGGTGAAAGCTAATTCCTTATTGTCTCGCCTTTAATATATAAAATAAACATTACTGCCATGTTATTGATCATCCCTGTTTACTTAAATGATAAAAACTGCTAAAATCGAGCTTTTAACCAAAGTACAAGAGTCAAATGAAAACCCCATTCTCTAGGAAATTGCTCTTCGTATTTACCATAAATTATTTCCCACTCCTGAAATAAGGAAATCGTGCCTACCTTTAACCCGGCAGTCACTGGGTATATTCTGTAACCCGACTCACGGGGGGGGGGGGGGGGGGTAGCCCCCCTGGTATCTTCAGAACCAATGGTCGCAGCGGGACGCACAAGGTGGTATTCGAAAGCGCTTAATGAGATAAACCTAACGCAAACTTAAAAATTCAAATTAAGGTCACATGTCAGGTCACAGTCAAGTCAAACGTCAAAATCGAGGTATTTGAGTTTATGGACAATACTTGCCATCCATGGCCTTCAATTGCGCCTATAATCACCCAAAGTGCTGTCAAAGGTATGATACATTTCCCACATGAGCTAAAGTGAGATTGTTGGAAAAGAGCAGGGTCAAGGTCAGGTCACAAAAGGTCACTACACACAAAATATCTACGAAAGTCATGCAGAACATGTTTCATGGATGCTTTTACGCGTAGAATTCGATATTGGTAGTCATTTTACCACCTGACTTCATTTACGTGAAGTTAGTGTCAAGTTCAGGTCAAGTTCAGGTCACTGAAGGTCAAAATTTGAAATTGATAAATCGAAATGAAAAAAGCATGTTTATATATCAGTTGTATCTAAAACAAACAGTGCTGGCATTTATTTGTCTGTATCTGGCCAAAAAAATGTCAAAAAACGCAATTTCAAAATATGACGTCATGATTTACCCATACTTTATATGCCATGACAGTCAAAAAAGACGATATCATTTTGAAATTTGGTATGGTAGTTGCCAATATGTCGTTATCTGACATATATTCCGGTTTTTTCAATATCTTTGAAAAATTTGATTTTGTGAGCATTTTTTCATTAAAAAAAAGTTGTGAGGTCAAAAACCAATTTCTTTGAAATTTCGAGATAGCTGGTTTGTAGCCCTTGCAAGTTTCTACCTTTTAGCGTTTTTTTATTGCATTTTGCTTAAAATGCGGCATTTGTACGGCCTGGCAAAGGTTAGCCGATTTTGGTGTCAAAATCGTGTTTAGTTACGTCACTAAATTCACTATATCTCGATAAAAACATTCTGACAATTTTCTTCATTTTTTCTCAAAAGGTGTAAAAATGATGTCCGGAAAGGAACTGAAAGTTCGGCGTCGATATCTGCATTAGTTATTGAGATATTCCTAATATTCCTAAAGGGGGCTAAAAAAGCCCTCCAGTGACTCGCGGGTTAATGGAAATTGCGTTCGAAAGTTTTCCCAACAAATATTTCAAAACTCTGGGAAATATATTTGAAAACAACATGCATACGATAACGAAATAAATCTAAAAATAACATCACCATATTTACTTATTTACATATGGCCTTAGCATGCACAACTTCTGGCGTTATATTTAATTCTTACAAAATTTTACTGCATTTGCCGACCTGATATAGGCAAACAAATATCATCACCGAATTTCGCTGAATTTTGAACTTCGGGGATTTGGTTAAAATTATTAGAAGCATTGTAAAGTAGCGAAAGTAGACGACCGACTACTAAGTGAATGCGACTTTCTGATGCAACTTACGTCCCATACTGTCTAGGTCGCCGTCCACTGCGCACACAAGCCTAAGGACCTAGCGGCCGAATTTCAGGACGCGCCGACTACGCGCGTAGTACCGGCCTAACGACCGAATTATGCGCCGAATGTGAGATGCCATGATTGACCAAAAGCGCATTAAAATGCACAAGTTGTAGGTATTACTGAAGCTAAAAAAGTTTTAGGTTAATTATTTATGTGTATCACGGAACTGTTAGTAATATTTAACACGTGCACGTGCAATAAGGCGAATACAAATGAGAAATGCCTCAACGCTTTTAAGTTCTTGAGCCGGCACCAAGGTCACGTAAATAAGCAGTAATATAAACAAGTCATTCAACGTTCTGTAAATTGGAGAATTCGGAGAAATAGGCGTTCTAAATATATGCATTGGTGTTGCTGTGGTCACATGTTTTTGAATAATTTCAGTACAGATAAAGTAGCGTTCGCGCTCGCTCGTCCTTCCGTGGTGTATGGGAAAAATAAGATTATGAGCGGCCCGACCCGACCCGACCCGTGGCGACGCTTTTGAGAAGCTCATATCTCTGCAACCGCACGTCCGATTGACAAGCAGACTGAGCCGATTGTTTTTAAATTTTATGTGTGGTTAGGAACTTCTTAGCCGCCGCCTTTACACAAGTCAGGGGTGGGATAATTTTGCACGTGCGCACGTGCACACCTCTATTATATATCTCTGGAACGGCTGAGCCGATTGTGTTCAAATTTGGTGTGTGGTTAGGGACCTTTCAGGCCCCACTTTTCCACAAGTCAAAGGTGGGTGCCTCTGTACATGCGCACGTGCGCACCCTTTTTGTATCTCAGAAACTACTTGCCCGATCCAGTTGAAATTCCCCATACATTTCCTCCGCGCTTGCTCGTTCATCGCCATCTACGGCGCCTCACTGGTACTACGGAGAAGGCAGCTGCCAAAGATTATCGCCATAAATAACCTTGATGTTCACTACAATACAAAGTCTGAAGCCCTGAAAACACCAATGCTATGGTACGGTTGTGACATTTACCTACTTCACAGCGCGAAATGATGCACTTCTCGTAAAATTTGCAATACGATCTTTCAGGTGCAGCGTGCGGGTAAGCTTTCTTCACGCCTAACGCCAGAAAAGTTCAGCATTTCTAACTTCTGCGCGCCTACTCAGCGCCGAATGTCGCGCCGAATGACGCGCCGACAACGCGCCGAAAAAGTCAGCTGAACACGCCTAATCGCGTATTCGATCGTTAGGCGACAAGTCAGCGCGCTTCCCATAGGCCCCCATGTTAAATTCAGCCGTTAGGCGATTAGGCGAGTGCAGTGGACGGCGACCTAGGTCGCCGTCCACTAAACGTCTTACGTGCCTCTCTATGTCTTGAGCACAGAGCTGGAGTGTGACCTGGAGTCTGACTAACTGACGGCTGTCCATTGAGAGGCTAGTCATGGGAAACAATGTCACACTGAAGTGCAGCGATGCTCATCGAACTGCTAGGCAGAAGTCACAACCGAATCATCTTGCACAACCCAGTTACTCCAGGTAAGCACCGAACCAGCCAGGAGATTGAGTCTATACGCGTGGGTCAAAGTGACCTTGACTTCATGTATTTATTATGGGTACAAAAGTATATGCTTCCGATGCTGAAATCACGTGGTTGGTACAAACTAATTTGATTTTTTTGATTTTCTATAAATAAATAAATCGAAAATGTAAAATTGAAAGTTATAAACAGTTTTACAAACTACAAATCGCAAATTTGGAATCGAAAGTTAGAAACAGTTTTAGAGTTACCAGTCATGATGACTTGTCAAGGCGTTGCGAAAATAAATGCCCGCACAAGCCTGCATTGCATTATTTGTGCGCTAGGTCTTCACAGGGTATATCACATTCGTCACTCAGCTTTTTGAAACGAAGTGTAAAAACTCCATCTTACATGTTACATCATTGGGAGCAATGAGCAATAGAAGGTCAATATAGAAAGATGCTACTGAGGTCTGATCTATGTTATCCTCTCTGTAGTGCAGAGGTTGAATGCGATGCATTTTTAGAAGAGCAGAGGCGCAACCAGCTCGAAACGCAAACCGAACTAGCGTGGCGCAAGACTGCGGAGGCTCACGCCACGCTACAACGCCAAGAACAAGAACTCAATGCCGTACGGGAAAGTGAGAGGTGGCTTGAAGAGGTGAATCGAAAAACTCTCCAAACGCAAGCCAGGCGAACAAGAGAGCGAGAAGAGCGACGCAAAGCTGAAGAGGTTCGTGCCAGGCAAGAACGAGAACAAGAATTGGAGGCCACGCGGGAACGAGAGAGGCAGCGTCAGGAGAAGGTTGTGGCACCACCTCTCTTTCTCAGTCTGCCAGGAGTTTGCCGTCGCCACAACTCACGTCAGGGCTGCGAGGACCCAAACTGCCGACGACTTCACATCTGTCGTCTGTTCTTGGCAGACATTTGCAAACACGGCGTGAGGTGCCGCTACGGCCACTCGCTGACGACTGTGCACAATCAGGTGGGTGTAATGACGTCATCGTGTACATTGCTAGTCGAATTGGTCTAATACACGAGGGTTAGCACGTTCCACTGGTATGCCCTTCACAAAACTTGACATTTTATCATATGTATAAGTTATACCGTAAGTAGATGATAACGAAACGACAGTGCGTCTCGACCTATGTCTTAATATCTGCAATTTTAATTAACAAATATCCCATTAATAATGCTGAACATATGAAGGGGACAAAAGGCGACATAGTCTCCTTCCCGGAGAAAATCTGCGCCTCAAAGGCTGGACAGAAATAAGGACAATATCGACCGATATCTATAGATATAAACTGAATACCAGCGGTCTATGAAGCTGCAATGCACGGAGACAAAACTCAGCACTGTGCTGTCATACATGTCTGTGGTTTCATTTACAGATGATTTGCAGTGTGAATAACCTGCAGGACACTGTTGGGGAGCTGGCATTGGTTCAGCATCTACAGTTTTTTTTAGTAGAAAACGACCAACTACCGGAGGCCATGTACGTGAACAACTTGGAGACATGCTACAACTACTGCTCCAGAAGTTCGTGCCACCAGCTTGAGTGCAACAGATTCCACATCTGCAGGTAACTTTTTGGAAATATATGGTACCTAAATATCTCAACCAACTATGGGAGGCGGATCTAGGATCGCAGACAATCCCTGTACACAAACGTGCCTGAGATCCGAGATCTCGGTGGATCCCTCGAAAAGAACTTGAAAGCACATCTAGCTGATTTTGAAGGCGGATACGATCTCAGTGGATCAGGGATCCAGATCATAGGGATCATATATCAGGATCTGTTTTCGGGATCCGCGCAAATGTTTGGCACGCCTCAGTATCCATGATACCTACTGGTGTTTAGTTCAACATAAGACATTGTGCTACACTTTGCAGGCAGTTTATTGCTGGTGTCTGCCGACGTGACGGCTGCATGTTCGGACATGATCTTCATACCACGCACAACAACGGAGTGCTCAGCCGCCACCGGGTGACGAAAATGAGTGACAAAGAAATCCTGAACATCCTGCGTCAAAAGGAGAACGGAGGCCAGCGGGTATGTTTCCATGATCAGTCAAAAACTGGGAGTAGACATATTCGCAGACTTGTGTGAGCATTGTTTCGGTGAAATCATGATTTGTTTATACCTCTACTCACTGAATGAACTTGCCTAATATTACTCAATAAATGATACTCAATAAATGACCAATAAATTAATCAATAAATTAAATAAATAACTACCGACGACCTGGACGAAATTCATTTCATTTCAATTTTCAACAGTTTATGAGAAACTGAATGATTGCCAAAATCATCCATCTTTGGAAACTACCATAAGAGTATGGTTAACCTGTTCGTGCCCGTAGCTTAAATTACAATCTATCCGGCCTTATGGGTAACCATTGCCGCAGCTGACATTTTTCCTCAGGTCCACGGAGCCGCGTCTGCCGTCAGCTACGCTAAGAACGGGGCCATCCCCCGTCACTGTTCTTCTGGAGCCGGTAACCAGCCGAGCGCGCCGAGCGAGCCGAGCCAGGCCCCGGACGGCCTCTCCGAGGAGCTGCAGTGTCCCATCTGTCTGGAGATGTTCCGCAGGGCCACCATCCTCGGCTGCGGCCACACCTTCTGCGCCGACTGTCTGAAGGAGGTGGGCGCGCGGAGCGGCGACAAGTGTCCCCTGTGCCGCGCCCACATCAGCTCCGCCATACGCTCCGTCACGCTGGACAACATCATCAGGAGCATATACGCCAAGCAGTGATAAGGAGGCTGTGAGCAGTGGCGGCTCCAGGGTCCGGTTTTGGGGGATACCACGCAGCAATAGTGGGACCTTCAGACTTTGGTGATCCCTCCCTCGATCTTGGTGGGCCCTACTACATACAGGTCCTTAGTAGGTCAAAACGGGCCCTCTGTAGGCGAGATTGGGCGCCCTGTAGGTCAAAATGAGTTATTTAAATGCTGGAAAGGACCATCTTCAATTAATGGGCAATGTATTTATCGTTGACAGCGTCAACTATATCGCAATACAGATTACTTTTCAGTATTGTATAACATTGACAGTGTTTGACAACTACATTGGTGATATTCAGCACATATTCCAAATGATTGAAGTATTTTTGACGCTCGGACCGTCAAAAATAGCGGAGAGTGGGGAGAACTGGGACCCTGGAGAAGTGGGACAGTGTGATTATTTGAAGAAAGAGTTAGCCGATTCAATTCATTTTTGCTGATTTATGCACTTTTGGGACTTCTGCACATCTTTATGACAGCAACTTCCTTTTGCGTCACGGCCTCTTCGTGATACGTGAGTGCTCCTGAAATAGTATTTTTGTATGGTTTATTAAGTACATTTTCGACAAATTATGATGCCTTATTGATTGCTTTTGAAAAATGTTTGGAGTCGTCTGAGCATATGGTGTCAAATGTCGACGCTTGAAGCCGGGATGAAGGCTGTAATTCCATTGCAATGGTAGTTTATTAAAAACAAACATGGTGGAGTAGGGAGAAGTGGGACAAGGTGTCTCAGTTGTATGTATGTATGTATGTATGTATGTATTGACAGTAAAAACACTTTCCGATGCATAAAACGGCTATTCTGAGTGTTGCGTCATAGTTAACACGCGTCCTGCAGGGCCTCTGATAATTATACGCCCTGGAAGGGGGGGGGGGCGGATTTCGCCCCCCCTATGATCTCGAAAACCACGCAACGTAGCGAGAAGCGGAAAACGGCGTTAGATATCTAGAGACAATCTCCTTCGAAAGTATATCGGTCTTTTTTTAGGTCAGGTCAAAATTGAGGTCACCAGAGGTCATCAAAGGTCAGATTTTCCATTTTAGGACTTCGCTTCGAGCACCCCCAAATATCTGTGGAACTATGATAGCTAGCAGCAAACAAAAAAAGCAATCGAAAGCTCTTTAAAATTGCAATCGACATAGGTGGCCTCAGATTTGGGCTCAGGTCAATAGTTTAGGCTCCAGAGGTCATCAAATGTCAAAAAGATATTTTTTGGCAAAACTGTTTTTCGCAAATTACTTTTTACCTAATAAAGAAAGGGCAGTAATTTTGACGGCATCGTTTTTGTCTCGTCAATTTGCTTCTATTCATATTTATGTTAACCAGGTCAGGTCAATATACCTCAGGTCAAGGTCAAGTAGTGACCCGAGTAGATCATGCTGGACATTGGGAGACGTGTATCGATGATACAAATACATTGGTTCCAGTTCCACTTCTCTATCTTTATTCTGTCGAGAGTTATTGACAAAAGGGTGTTGGTGACCTCAGATGGCATACAGACTCAGATTCATACCCTGTAGGGGTCAATGAACGAAGAACACACATTTTCAGGTAGTGGGTCACTCTGTTTTGGGGAAAATTTAATGATCCTAGGTCAATATCTAGAAAGTTAAATGAGATCAAATATGCTACATTTTGTTTGCTATGCGCTCCTTGGATCTCATTTGACTTTGTTATGGAACGCAGTGATTGCGTGTATATGTTACAGTACGTTTGCGAAATCCGTATAGTTGCAAACAAACTAGTATAGTTGCAAACGTCCTGGTGGGTCATTATAGTTGCATACGTACTAGTATAGTTGCGAACGTCCTAGGATGGATGCAACTGTCCTGACCGGTCAGGATAGTTGCATACATGCTGGGCTGTCCAGTACGTTTGCAACAATACTAGTACAGTTGCAAATGTACTGAAATATTGGGCACGGATTGCCCTTGCACCCCATTGCGCTCTTGAGGGAGGGGGGGGGGGGGGCGGTCGCTCTCGAGGGGCGGTCACCCTCTGGCACGGTCGCTCTTTGGCGCGGTAGGAGGAAAACCCCGCCGTTTCCGGCACACTATCTGGCATCGCGTCAGATAGCAATCAGCTCGTTATCTAATCGCCTCAGGCGAGGACGGGATCAGATGACAACCGATGAGCAGTCGTCGAGGTGGGAATGGACTCAAGACCACAAACTTTGCGGCACACACCAGAGAGCGGTCATTTCATTATCTAAACGCCTCAGGCGAGGACGGGATCAGATGACAACCGATTAGCAGTCGTCGAGGTGGGAATGGACCTGACTTGTATACGATTCAACTCTGATTGAGTCGCGACTCATGAATCCAGCAGTTTTTGCGACTCAAACTGATTGAGTCGCTAACATTTTTAAGGATTTGGCTTTGAGTCGTGATTGAATCGAAGAGCTCAGGTAGAAACCATGATTGAGTCGACAACAAATATTTAGAGAGCTGACTGAGTCGGGTTCGCGACTCAATTGCCTAAAAGAAGCCTCCAAATTCCAAAACTTCAAGTTTTCAACCATGTAGGTAATATCCATCAACAATTTTACCATACATAAATAAAATACATAAAATGCAGCACTATCAAATCACTCTCAGTTATAAATTGCAAACGTAGTCATTAGTCATAGTTTGAGTTGTGATTGAGTTGTTATATGATTAAAAATGATTGAGTCGGGACTGATATGCCTAAAGGTCATTTTGAATCGATTGAGTCGAAAACTCTGACTCAAAGTCTTTGATTGAATCAAATGCAAAAAAATGAAGGTCTCATTGAGTCGTGATTGAATCGACTAATGTTGATTTTCAGTCGTGATTGAATCGTTCGAGAGAAACAAATTTGAGTCGTATACAAGTCTGGAATGGACTCAAGACCACAAAGTATGAGTTCAGAAGGCATGAATCATTTGCATTTATGACAACCTTCCAGTTGACCTACTTCGGTTCCATTATCTAACCGCCTCAGGCGAGGACGGGATCAGATGAGTGATGACAACGAATTAGCAGTTGTCGAGGTATCAGGACCACAAACATAGTTTCAGAAAGCATGAGTCATATGCCTTTATTACAACCTTTCAGTTACCCTACTTCGGTTCCAATGACCTGTCATGAACTTGACCTGACTTGACTTCGTTGACCTAACATTACCTTGGAAACTATATAGCACAACAATATACATCAAACAAGTCGCAAGTATTGCCAAAAACACTTCTATTTTTCCGGTATACGGGAACCGCACAGGGCTGATTTGTGTGGTCTGGCGCTGAAAGCATTTTTTTTTACTTTGATGGCCTATAACTCAAAACATATTCGGCCTATTTTTATTTTTCTTACTTCAGACAACGCGCCGTTCATTTTTAGACAGGTACCTAAAATATTATGCACATCGCCCGGTAAAATAAGGACATATTTACCACAAAAAAAACAGGAGGGATGGGCGGATTTAGCCCCCCCTTCCAGGGCGCGTGTTAACCCGCGCGGCGCTGGGGTCTCCATCCGAACGTGCGGCGCTGGGGGGGGGGGGTAAATTTTACCCCCCCCCCTCGTATCTTCCGAACCAATAACTGCAGCGAGATGCGCAAGGCGGGGATCGAAAGCTCTCAGTGAGAAGAATCTAACGCATGCCCGAAAATATTAACATAGGGTCACATGTCAGGTCACGGTCAGGTCAAGTGTCAAAATGTAAGTATTTGGGTTTTTGGGCTATACTTCCCATCCAAAGCCTTGTATTGCAACTATTATCTCACAAAGTGCTCTCAAATGTATAATGCATCTCCCGCATAAGTAAAAGTGAAATTTTAAGCAAAGGTCAAGGTCAAGGTCAGGTCACAAAAGGTCACAGGTCTACGAAAGCCATGCGACACATGTTGTATGGGTTATTTTACACGTATAATTCGATAGAAGCAGCCATTTTCACAGCTTGACACCATATAATCGCCCTCAGGTCAAGGTCAGGTCACAATAAGGTCAAAATTTGAAATTGATTAATCTAAATAAACATTGCATGTTTCTAGACTAGTTTTGTCTTCGAAATACAGTGGTAGCATTTATTTGTCTGTATCTGGTCAGTAAAAGCCAAAAAACGCAATTAAAAAAATGACGTCATGAGTTACTTATTCTTAGAGAGCCATAAGTCAGTCAAAAATAAAGAAATTGCTTTGAAATTTGGTTTGAACATCGTTCATACTCGGTTCTCTAATATGTCTTCCGGTTTTTTGAAAATCTTCAAACAAAAAACTTTTGTGGAAATTCTTCCCCAAAAATCATTTTTTTCATTTTTTGGGGTCAAAACCCCAAAATTTTGAACATCTGAGATAGCCATGTTAAAGACAATGTTATTTGTTTTCTTTTGACGCCTTTTATTTGCGATTTGCATCAACATGCTATTTTTTACGATTTTTCAAACATTTAACGTTTTTTCACCAAAAATGACATGACATAACGTCACTAAAACGTCATTATCTCCTCAAAATTTTCACGAATTAAAAAAAATTGTAACACAAGATGTAGAATTGATGTACCATAAGGTACCGAAAGTTTCATTTTGATATCTGTCATAGTTTTTAAGTTATGGAGAAAATCCGGGAGGGGGGTAAAATTTACCCCCCAGCGCCGCGCGGGTTAAAGGGCAGAGACATGTTAAAAACGACACTTAGCAACATGCATACTAGAAACTAAAATACACTCCATGATCTGTAAAATACACTCCGTGACACACTCACACAGCGACCGACATAAACATACACGACACCCATCATACACCATGTAAAAGATCACCAAGCTGACCTTTAAAAGATGGTAAAGACGCCTCACGCAGGTCCGGCGGCAACGCGTTGTAGCGCTTCGCTACACTGTATAAAAAGCGTCTTTTGCCGGCTTCGGTTTTCACGCGCGGGAGGGCCAAAACAGCGTCCTGGCATGTGCTTCTAGATCGAAATTCAGAGTTTGTCGAAATCCGGGAAGCGAGAGCCTGTGGTTCCCCGGTGGTGCGAATTTTGTGAAGAAGATTGAGGGATTGAAGTTCGTACAGCTGCCGGGCGGTGAGCCAGCCCAGTTAATTTCGCACGTCCGATATGTGATCAAATTTACGCCGGCCAGAGACAGCGCGCAAGCCAAAAATGAGGATCTTTTGGAGGCGCTGCATGTTTTCTCTGAGCTGTTGCCGAACACCGTCAAAAAGTATCGGACGTGCGAGATGACAAGGGCGTCGACTATGATAGGAAGAAGTGACGAAGGGATCTGATGACGCACGTGGGTCAGGCCGATGAGGATACCGTTACATGTTTTGACGAGGGCAGATACGTGTGAGTCCCACGAGAGGTTCTTGTCGAACAGTACGCCAAGGTTCCTCACCATGTGGCTCTCACGCACTATGTCCTCGCGGAACCGAATAGTGGTCGGGGCCATGCCGCGACAATTTTGACGGGAACCACAGACCATGAGTTCTGTTTTCCCGGTATTTACTTTCAAACCATGGGAATGGAACCAGGCATCGAGAGATGATAAAGCCTGTTCCATGGTAGCAATGAGCTGAGGAAGGGATCCTTTTTTGCCTGAGACGAGAATTTGGGTATCGTCAGCGTATTGCACCACGTGCGCCTGTGGTGCGAACAGGGAAAGATCGTTGGCGAAAATCTGGAATAGGAGCGGGCCAAGTGAGGATCCTTGGAAGACACCGATAGGATTGGGTAGGGATCGGGAAAGGTGACGGTTTCCACGCCCGTCAGCTGTACAAACAGATTGAGTGTGGCCAGTGAGGTAAGAGGAAAACCAGGTAGGATCGATAGAATAGGTTTGCAGTTTGGAAAGGAGCTTTGCGTGGTCGATCACGCCAAAGCATTTTGACAGATCAATGAGACAGAGGAGGGTGATGTCCTGGCGGTCGGTGGCGGAAAGGATATTATCGGATACGGTAAGAAGCGCGGTTTCAGTGGAGTGATTTGAGCGAAAACCGTGCTGGGAAGAGGGAAAAAGATGATTGTTAGACATATAAGTGTACAGTTGCCGCTGCACAACTTTCTCTACTATCTTTGGGAAGGCGGGGACGATGGAGATGGGACGGAAGTTGGATGTTTCAGAGAGGCTCCCGGATTTGTGAATAGGATGTACGATAGAGTGTTTTCAGGACGCGGGAAATTCACAGGTTGTGAGACAGGTGTTGAGGATATGAAGGAAGACATGGCCGATGACGTCAGAACAAAGTTTCAAAACCCGGATGCAGATGCCGTCAGAACCACAGGCTCCATAATTTTTCATAGAAAAGAGGGTAGAATGAAGCAAGTCGAGGGAAACAAGCTCCAGAAAGAAAGCGCAAGCGCCAATCCTCGGGAGTCTACAGGGAAGCTGAAGGGGCTCCCCCTGTCCCGAACCTCACCCGCGACACGAGGCCCCACCCCGACGAAGTACTTGTTTAGCTCGTCGGGTGTGGCCTCAGGCGCAGCTTTCTGTGCAGACTTCTTACCCTCCATAATTTGGCGAATGTTCCGAAAAATTGTGGTAGGACCCTGCTCGCTCACCCGCCTGGAAATACCTCGTCTTACATCATACCGGATGTCTGATTTTACTTTCTTATCAAGAGCGAGGAAGGCCGGGGTCCTACCACTGCGGGCAAGAAGTCCGCGGCGCTGAGCCATCAGCCGCAAGGTGGCGTCCGAGACAGGGGGTGCCGAAGGGTTGTACAGCTTGATGCGCTTCCCACTCTATCCCATTTCTCTCCCTATTACTCAACTGTCACTTAACCCACTGCCCAATGAGGAAGCTCTCAATGATACTAATCTAACGGATACCCGACATTCTTAAAATAAGGTCACATGGCAGGTCACGGTCAGGTCAAAGATCAAAATCGACGTATTTGGGTGTATGGGCCATATTTTCCATCCAGAGCCTTCGATTGCGACCATGATCACCGACATTGCTCCCAAAGGAATGATACAGACACCACATGAGCTAAAGTGATATTGTTGGCAAAGGTCAAGGTCAAGGTCAGGTCACAAAAGATCACTATGCGCAAAATATTTACAAAAGTTATGCAACACATGTTCTATGTGTTATTTTCCACTAATAATTCGATAATCACGGAGAGTGATAGTCATTTTACCACCTAACTTAATTTACGTGAAGTTAGTGGTCAGGGTCAGGTCCCATAAGGCCAAAATGTGAAATTGATAAATATAAATAAAAAGCATGTTACTAGACCAGTTTTGCCTCAGAAATACAGTGCTGACGTTTATTTGTCTGTATCTGGCCAATAAAGCAAAAAAAAACGCATTTGCAAAATATGACGTCATGAGTTACCCATACTTTAGATGTCATATGTCAGTCAAAAATGGTGATATAATTTTTAAATGTGGTATGGTAGTTGCCCATATATGGTTCTCTGACAAATATTCCGTTTTTTAATATCTTTGAAAAATGTGTTTTGTGGGCATTTCCCCCAAAACAAAATCGTTTTTATGAATTGTTGGGGTTAGAAAGCAAAATTGTCCAAATCTGAGATAACTATGTTGTAGCCCTTGTCATTTTCTATCGTTTAAAGCTTTTGGATTACATTTTGCTCAAAGTATGGCATTTGTACGGTCTGTTAACCCTCGCCCGTGCAGCGTCCGATCAGTGCGTGACCGTGCAAGGGGAAGGGGGGGGGGGGGAGGTACAACCCCCTAGCGTTTCGCCCCTAATTGAGCTAGAGCTTCGATTACAAAACGAGCGTGTTGATTGTCCCGAGAGGAAGCCATTGACACTCCATTTTAAGGTGCTAGGTCATTATGTGACCTCTGAGGGCATGTCAATGACCACAAAAGTCAACCAAATTGTAATGCGTATAAATTGAATGTAATCCAGCTGGAATCGCGAATGAGCACATCATTATGCCAAATGGGTGCCAAATTTGAAATCAGCGTCACAAAATGTCCCATAAACTGCCAAATTCCAAAAACATCATGTCAGGTCATTTGAGGTCAGTAACCTTGGTTGACCTGTGGGGGAAGCAGACCCCAGTGAAACATATAATTATGTAAAATGAATCTCATATTTGAAATCAGCGTCACAAAATGTCCTAGAAACTGCCAGAAGCCAAACAAGTAATATGAGGTCATCGGAGGTCAGTGACCTCGGTTGACCTCTGAAAAGGTCAATCGAGTTCACGATATCAATGGAAACCACAAATGTCACCTGAAAGCACCTGTGATATGCTCCTGAACAACAAACACTCGGAAACTGCACAAGTTTCAAGGATCAATACTACGGGACGCCAGTTGCGTCTGATATGACCTTGAAAACAGGTCATAGGTCACGGGTCATGCGACTTACAAGTTCAAAATTTTCCGATGATGTGTCAAATTGTTAAAAAGTAGGGTGCTGAAGTTTCATCGTAATCTGTTGATATTTACGTGAGTTATTCCCGAAAAAACAGGGGAATGGGGGGGGGGGAGGGGTGACATCCACCCCCCTGCACTGGCGAGGGTAAAATTTTAGCTGAATTTTGTGTTAAACTCGTGTGTAGTGACGTCACTAAATTCGCTATAGGTATCTCGCAAATGTTCGACAAAATTGCTTAATTTGTGCACAGAAGGCGTAAAATCGATGTAGAAGAAGGTACCCGAAGTTTCATGTTGATAGCGCTGGGGACTTCCACAGTAAGACAATACAAAAAATCACATTTGTTGTCCGACCATTTTTAATTTTCTTGAAAAGTTGTGCACCACTGGGGGTTTCAAGGGCGGTTAATTAATTGATGGTGACCAAACAAATCCCCCAAATATTTTCCAAGATACAGCCTTCCGAAATTTCCCAAGGTCATTGTGCAGACCTAATTTTGACGACCATTAACTCCGAGACTAAAAAGCGAGTTTGATAAACTCTTTTTTGTTTGGATCGGCATAAGTCAAAGAACAATTGGGCAATCTCGGATTTTCGATTTTCATTTTGTTTTCACTTGACCTCGTGACCTACTTTTTGCGCCGTGACCTTGACCTGTTGGAAACTGAAATGTAAATTTCAGTCTGATGGAGATTTGAGCTCCATTGATGTCCCTTCGTATACAAATATACAAAGTGGGCTTTGACCTGTAAAAACTACTTTTGAGCCTTGCAATGCTGACACAATACGCTGTTTGGGCAGTTGATTGATGGCATGATGATTGATATTATGCACCTATGTCATGCTATCATTGATTGTATGTGGGTCTAGTTCTGCTGGAAGCATGACTTTTGGCCAAACCAAGGCGCCTACCTTGAGTGTTTGCGCACTTTTACGTGTCGTGTCTGTCGCGATTTATTTGTACCTATCATCATATTTAGAAGGCTTCCTTCCCTCTACACCACCTCCAAATATTGTTCTCGCTGTCTTAAATAGTTAAAAGGTTTCACAAGGAAATATATACAGATTCGAACGTTCTTGTCGCTATCTTTAATTTTTTATAAACAATTTGAATTCCAGTCAGTACAGGTCAAGAGTATTGGTCTGGCAGGTCATATGGTGACCTGATGTCGGTGTAACAGGCACCAACCGAGAGGTTTCGTCGTCAGGGGTCACTCTGGACTTTGTTTCGAAAGCGTATGCCAAGTAGATGCGAAGTTATCGACGGACAGGTGCCCGAACAGCGTATTATGTCAGCATCGCAAGGCTCAAAAATAGTTTGTACAGGTCGAACCCCACTTCTTTCCCCTTTGATACGAAAGGACATCAATGGAACTCAAATCGTCATCATGCGATTTTTTAAAATTTCAGTTTCCAACAGGTCAAGGTCACGGCGTAAAATTAGATCACGAGGTCACGTGAAACAAATCGAAAATCGAAAATCTGTGATAGCCAACTTGTTATTTTACTAATCCCAATCCAAATAAAAATCCTCAAAATCATTTTCTTAGTCTCGGAGTTATCAGTCGTCAAGGTCGTATCTTGGGAAATATTTTCTGTGTGAATTTTTGGGTCACCACATATGAATTCCCTGCCTTGAAACCCCCAATGCACAACTTGTCAGGAAAATAATAAAAAAAAATGTTCGGGCGGCACCCACTGGTTATCTTACTTTGGAATGCTTCCGCTATAGGTTTTTGAGCTATTACGCAAGTTCATCAGGAGGGGCATTACACCCCCCCCCCCCCCAGTCAATACCGGGTTAATATAACAGTTTATAAATATCAATTTCATATAACCATTTACATAATAAGAAGCAATTGAAGAAAACCTACACATGGCCCTGGAGTCAGCAGAATTGATCTGGTTGTGAAGGAGGAGGTTTGATATCATATGTAAACAGTACCTAGCTGTTTGCTAAGCTAAGCATCTTTCAGAAATAGTTAAGTTGCGTTATGCTTGAAGCACTAGAAACTCTACATTCGACGGTGACACTGCCAGTCATGTTGGTAGCCTGCAGCTCCAGCAGCGTGAATTTAGCCAGTCACTGTTGACAACCCCCCCCCCCTATCCACGCGGCACCTCGATCACGCTGTTTGCCTGTTTGTGAGTCATGCTAAACCAGTGTTTGAAACGCACGCTGACATCGTCACAGTCTGCGTAAGCGCGCCATTTGCGGCTTATTTGTCCCCTGTGTGGCGTTTTTGCGTGCTGCCTGTTAGAGCCCGCGGCAGCTGCAATGTCTGCTGCAGCTGTGCACGACTGAAGCCGGCGCACCGGCTCAGGCTGACGTGACGTGACGAACAGCGTGACGGGCCGAAGTGATGGCCCCTATCCGCATTCCGCATCTCAAAACCCCTTCTGTTTCGGGCCGCAACCCTACGGCACAAAGAGCTGACGGTCCTTGTCCTTGCCTGGCCTGAGCATTGAGTAGTTTGGGCACAGTTTGTTGGAGGGCCGGTCTAGGCATGCACGTATCGTGTTCTGTCGTCACGTACGTGTCGTCACCCGTCAGGTTCCGAACAGGATCGTGAGCGGTGTCACACAGCCATGACAGTTTAGTGGTTAGGACCCTGCGTTTTGGCCGCAGTAACCCGGTTCTAATCCGAGTCACGGCAACATAATTATTTGTTTCCCTTTCTTGCGTTGGCAAGCACATACTTCGATATGTATCAAGTACCTACTGGTTTATTTCTGACTCATAGGTAACGCATTTTTTATATTGTTATTGTATTTTTGGTATTCTCAAAAATCCATTACAAATACACTAACTGGGTATTTTCCCAATTTTTCTTGTATTCTTATTCACTGTTATAATGTTTTAACGTCAACATTTTATTTCAGCTAAGACAACCGCACTGAACTGCAACTGATCGTTTAGCAAAATATCGCGATAAATCTCGCGCGCCGTCGCCTCGGGCACCGCTGCAGGTGACGGCCTGACTTTAGCAGTCGGCCGTTTTTCTGGCCCATTCACGCCCACTGATTCAGCACAGCAAAAACGGCGCGGGCACTGGCGAATCTATCACTAATGTGGGAGCACTGCAGGTGGCGGCAGCCCTGCCCATACCGTGCACGCTGACACGGGGAGCGGGCGTTTTTAGTGCACGCGTGCGGCGAGCTGATTGGAATCTGACGTGTGAAGGTCTCATTCTGACACAGGGTACTGTGTCACCACATACTGTGTGATGACGGAGACACAGTGTCACCTCAAACCGTGTGGTGACAGCAAAGGTGTTTATGAGCAAAGCAAGAACACCTTAAGCATCTAATCTAGTATCTGACATAGCAAGTAATGCTTAGTTAAATATTTATCCAAAACGGCATTAACCCTATTAGTGGCAGGGGGGGGGGGGTCAGTTTCTGCCCACCCCTCAGGTTTTTTCGCAGATATCTATCGCACAAATAAGAACAAACCCATTAAGTTTTGGGACTTTTCCTACAATTGAATTCCGCATATGGAGTCAAAATGTGGAATTCCCACTCTTATCAGAGGCGGTTCCAGGGCCCGGATTTGTTTTTTTTCGGCGACATTTGGCGATAATACGGAGATGCGAACTTCACGGCTTCTTCCTAACTACCTGAAGTAAAAAGGAGTTACATAGGTTTACGGTGATTGAAGCAAGTGCAAATAAATTGATTTTAGTGAACTATAATACATATTGCACGGCAGAGGCGGTCTCAGGGACTTGAAAAGAGGAGGTTTACAGGAAGTTATTTGTATATATTTTACCTTCTTTTTTGCTAACCTGGCACCGCCTATGGATGCAAATATGCTTTATAACTGTTGTATCCGATGTCACAATAGCGAACTATTTCATTTATCGAAATGAAGAAGAAAAAAGACGGTTTTATAAGGATTTATTTTACCCCAAAATTTAGTGACCTGAACACGCCTATGATTGTTTGGATTTTCAAAAGTGACCATCATATATCAATCCCCAATTCAATCTCTATCGATTCCCATTAGTTGCGTTAAAATCGGTTGATAAACATGACAGCTGTGTTGGATCACAAATACCTATAATATTGGTAGTTTCTGCCCCCCCCCCCTGTTGCCCCCTATCACACATTTCTATTTTTTTTCTTCAGAAATGTATATCGTGTCGAGGGGAATCAAACGCCGTTTGGTTTTTGAAAATCGGACGGGCAGATATCGAGATCTCCGGGGGGGGGGGGGGCAGAATCGCCCCCCTGCCACTAATAGGGGTAGCCAGGACCTGCCACTAATAGGGTTAAAGGCAGAGCTGCGGAGTCGGAGTCGGAGTCGGTAAAATTGTGCCGACTCCGTCCGACTCCGGCTGTCAGTCATGGGCAGCCTATTGGCCTAAAGTTTTTTTCCAGGTGGACCAGGTTTCAGGTTTCAGGTTTAGTGGACCAGGATTGTATGGCCGAATGCCGGTTTAGTCTGAATTTATTCAAAAAACTGATTTCTGAATTTATGATTACGATGCCTCTCAATACATAGGAAATTGTCCAAAGTTTATCGTTAGACATATATTTGTGTGCAATTTTAACGTTTTAGGGTTATAATTACTGTCCAAAAACGCATGCACTGGTCCCCCAAAACGGGCTGTGCAGCGCGGAAAAGTTCTCTGTTTTCAACGCGACTATAGGCGCTATGTTCCCGGCAAATAATTTAGGAAATTGAGGAATCAACAGATGCCTAAATTCGTTAGGAATATATTGAAGCTATTATAATGCGTTTTCTGTGAGTTGCTTTGGAAATACGCTTGCTTCAATAGGACCTCCTAACATGTGATATTTTCAGAGAAGTCCTTTGAAAAGGAATATAAAAAGCAAAACAATACTCAAGCAAAAATTTACTACGGCTGCATTCAGCGTATTTTTCTGAATAGGACTGAACAATATTTCCTTGCCACAACCTGCCCCCCCCCCCTCTCGCCGCTCATTCAGCTCTGAACTTGTCGCGGTGGCCTGGCTTGCGTGACCCGACCCAGTTTGTGGCGGCGCCGACAGGCTTGCAACCTGATGGTAGTCCAGATTAACCCCACCCTGCGCTTGTTACGTCACTGGATGCAGCTCCAATGTCTGTGAACGTCTTTCTGTCGCATTATATATAACTGATGGTAATCGGTCATTCTTGACGGATCATGCAGACACTTCCGGCAATCGTCTCATCGCAGCGCTGCAGCATGTGTGGTCTCACGCTGAAGAGCTTCAACGACCTGGCAGCTGTCGCCGCGCGCGGACCGCCACCAACCTGGGGTATGGCCAGGCGCGTAACCACCACTGGGGTCACTGGGGATCAGTCTCCAGTAACATTTTCGGATTTTAACATTACGCCTTTGGGCGTTGCATGGAAAGAATCAGCTTCAAAGTGCCTCCGTCCCCACCTATTTTCGGTAAGTGGTTACGCCTATGGGTATGGCCTGTGCACGCTGCACTGCTGGATTCGGTGCTTTGATTGACTCCTCTGACTGAGCTGAAAGAACTGAGCTGCCGGCTTCCAGACGGAAATAAGAGCAAGGAGCACCACCATCAGGGCAGAACGAGGTAAAAGAGACCTTCAGGACGCGAATGGGGCTGCGAGTAGACGAGCCGTGGGCGGGAGGCAGTGGAAACTCCAACGACGGAAACAACACCCGCCGCGCCTTCCGCTCGCCAGCCGACGTCGCGGTCTGAACCGGAGTCGACCAGCAGCTGATCAACCGGATCAACACGATCCTGCAGGCCGTCAGCTGCTTTCACAAGCTGAACACCGACGCACTCTCCAGCTACTGGCAGGAAAGGGCTGAACGATATGTCGCCTCGTACAGGTGGCATCCGATGTCCACCACGCTGCACAAGCTCCTGGCGCATTCGGAAGCTGTGGTAGAAACATGTCACCTGCCCATTGTGATGATTTTGGAGGAGGCTGCCGAAGCTGCGAACAAGCTCCTCCGCCAGTACAGGCTGTGCACACGCGGAAGGACTCGCGTCTGCACGCGATGTCCGACCTCTTCGGGTATCTGATGGTGGCCAGCGACCCGTTCATCAGCAGCCTGGGCATGCAGCGGCGCTGACGACTCTACGTCAGCCGGCATGGCACCGGAGACCTTGGCGCTACTGTCGTAGCCGGAGCCGGAGCCGCAGCTGGATAGGGGAACGGCGCAGGCTCGGTCGGTGCTGACAGCGACAGCAACAGTGACGGAGCCAGCAGCAGCAGCAAGGCAGCAGCATGCGCAGAGTAGGTCGTGAGGACGGGTCGTGCTGAGTGATCCGTCTTACTGTCATGTTGTGCCAGTGACATAAAGGGACATGTCTGTTCTCCTTGTCTTTTCCCATCCGCTGATGAATCAGGAAACAGCAAATAAACTTCAAAAGACTGGTTGTAAAACAAATTCCGAAACTCCTTCACCATTTGATAATGTTCGTCAACGCAGTTTCCATTCGATAGTTTCTACCAATGAATTACCATTGTTATTGCATAGAAACCACAAGTGCTAACCCGTCCGCTCCGCTGGGCGATTACAGGTCAAGTGGTGGTCCAAGCCAGTGATAGGCAATTAGGGATTGATAACTCGTACTACCCGTGACACCTGTCGTACCTATAATACGTTTTTGTACCCGTCATACACCCGAGGTACCCGTCAAAAACCTACGGTGCCCGACATGCACCCGTGGTACCCGTTGTGCCCTTTTGGAACACGTGATAAACGTGCTATAGCCAGCACTCACCCATTATACCCGTGGTACACCTATGGCACCCGTTATACACACGTTAAACCCGTGAAAACTCCACCCCGGCTTAGCGTATATGTTCATTGATATATACCGTACCGTATGTCGATGACCTTCGTTTTGCAGCGATTCCGTGGCTGCTTCTCATTGGTTGTGACACTGTAGTATCCGTGGTTGGATCTGATTGGCTTTCGACTGGAGTGAAGCGATGTAAAACCCGTATCCGTAAACTGTTTTTTTTTGTACGGTAAAATATTTCTTAACACCTCCTTCTATGTTAGTTACAGCACAAACCTTCGCCCAAAACTGCACAACCTACAACTGTATACAACTGTCGTATCAAATGCGCCGGAAATGTACGTATTATATACCACTCGGTAGTATCCGTAAACTCGTTTGCAAACCTTAAAGCCACTTGCATCACGTGCTTATATCAATGTGATACTGCAATGTAGAATTACCGCTTTAATTATATAAATTCGAGGCAGACAGACAGACAGACAAACAGACAAACAGACAAACAGACAAACAGACAAACAGACAAACAGACAAACAGACACACAGACAAACAGACAAACATACAAACAGACAAACAGACACACAGACAAACAGACAAACAGACAAACAGACAAACAGACAAACAGACAAATACAAACATACAGACAGACAGACAGACAGACAGACAGACAGACAGACAGACAGACAGACAGACAGACAGACAGACAGACAGACAGACAGACAGACAGACAGACAGACAGACAGACAGACAGACAGACAGACAGACAGACAGACAGACAGACAGACAGACAGACAGACAGACAGACAGACAGACAGACAGACAGACAGACAGACAGACAGACAGACAGACAGACAGACAGACAGACAGACAGACAGACAGACAGACAGACAGACAGACAGACAGACAGACAGACAGACAGACAGACAGACAGACAGACAGACAGACAGACAGACAGACAGACAGACAGACAGACAGACAGACAGACAGACAGACAGACAGACAGACAGACAGACAGACAGACAGACAGACAGACAGACAGACAGACAGACAGACAGACAGACAGACAGACAGACAGACAGACAGACAGACAGACAGACAGACAGACAGACAGACAGACAGACAGACAGACAGACAGACAGACAGACAGACAGACAGACAGACAGACAGACAGACAGACAGACAGACAGACAGACAGACAGACAGACAGACAGACAGACAGACAGACAGACAGACAGACAGACAGACAGACAGACAGACAGACAGACAGACAGACAGACAGACAGACAGACAGACAGACAGACAGACAGACAGACAGACAGACAGACAGACAGACAGACAGACAGACAGACAGACAGACAGACAGACAGACAGACAGACAGACAGACAGACAGACAGACAGACAGACAGACAGACAGACAGACAGACAGACAGACAGACAGACAGACAGACAGACAGACAGACAGACAGACAGACAGACAGACAGACAGACAGACAGACAGACAGACAGACAGACAGACAGACAGACAGACAGACAGACAGACAGACAGACAGACAGACAGACAGACAGACAGACAGACAGACAGACAGACAGACAGACAGACAGACAGACAGACAGACAGACAGACAGACAGACAGACAGACAGACAGACAGACAGACAGACAGACAGACAGACAGACAGACGGGCGGGCGGGCGGGCGGGCGGGCGGGCGGGCGGGCGGGCGGGCGGGCGGGCGGACGGGCGGACGGGCGGACGGGCGGACGGGCGGACGGGCGGACGGGCGGACGGGCGGACGGGCGGACGGGCGGACGGGCGGACGGGCGGACGGGCGGACGGGCGGACGGGCGGACGGGCGGACGGGCGGACGGGCGGACGGGCGGACGGGCGGACGGGCGGACGGGCGGACGGGCGGACGGGCGGACGGGCGGACGGGCGGACGGGCGGACGGGCGGACGGGCGGACGGGCGGACGGGCGGACGGGCGGACGGGCGGACGGGCGGACGGGCGGACGGGCGGACGGGCGGACGGGCGGACGGGCGGACGGGCGGACGGGCGGACGGGCGGACGGGCGGACGGGCGGACGGGCGGACGGGCGGACGGGCGGACGGGCGGACGGGCGGACGGGCGGACGGGCGGACGGGCGGACGGGCGGACGGGCGGACGGGCGGACGGGCGGACGGGCGGACGGGCGGACATGTAGACATACAGACAGACAGACAGACAGACATACAGACAGCGTGTGCGTGTGCGTGTGCGTGTGCGTGTGCGTGTGCGTGTGCGTGTGCGTGAGTGCGTGCGCGTGCGCTTGCGTGTGCGTACTTGCGTGTGTGCGCGTGCGTGCGCGTTTTTATATAATATATCGAGTTGAGAGACAAAGTTGTGGTTCTTAACTTTATCGATTATTCCAAGATGGTGTGAATTTGATTATCATTATGTATAACATACGTGTCACAATTTTTAACATCATCAATTTATGTACACAATTTCTGGTATTATACCATTTTCAACATCCGGTTAAATTGTGTTAATATTATTGAGCTCTAGGGTTGAACTCTATCATACACAATTTGTGAAACTTCTTCTGATGTATGTCTTAATGCATTTACCACGATGCAGGCCCAAGCTTCATCCCCTCTCCGCAAAAAAAAAACGCGTGGAACACCGAGTACTTCAATGTTTTCCGTTTTCGTGCTAGCATCGCCGCAATAGTCTGTACATACAGAATGGAAACGGTATCAGGTACTTGGGTTAGCTGACAAGAAACATGTCGCCTGAGCCCTAAGTACGTGACGGTCAATACAGGACATCATCAGACACGGCACGAAACGCTCCCGACCTGCCGAAAAAGCCGTCCGCGCCGGTCCGTTCCAATTCCGCTCAAGGCCGCCGGTGTACGAACGAGCCCTCAGCTCGGGGAGCTCTCAGCTCGGACCTGAGAGACCAAGCCGCCGCCAGTAACACCTCGCCGGTTGTTTATCTGCGAGGACTGGGAAACACATGTGTCACATGTTTTCCCCAGGCACCGGTCCATTTGCCGTGAAAGGGTTAATTCGCTGAGCAGGCCGGTAAAAACTGGCGATTTATATTTACTTGGAAGCATACGGAGTTGGGGAAAAAGCGGCCTGGGCCAGCAGCGCACCCGTCCATCGGTCGAGTTCTGACAAATGAGCCGAGCTGCAGAATAAACGACCGGCTCCCTAATGGGAAACGGATGGCCTTTGTTGCAACGTCTGCAGAAATCGACATCCATCATTGGCGTCTTCTTGTGAGGGACACGCAGACGAAGCGTTTGGGGTGGCAATAGGAAATACGTTTTGCAGACGGTCACCTGTTTGTGAGTTGGTTATAAAGACACCTTTCGCAGGTTGACAGTTGAAGGCTTGATTGAGCAACATAGCATAACATTAAATCTTTAAAAGCAATATCACGCAACATGACATAAATGTATCACCAGTTGCTGGTTGGCAGCTACATGGAAAATATGAAATACGATTTATCGATGGTACTTATCATTGGTTCTTGTACTTTTTGTGAATTTTCCTTATGGGAGATGGTGTAAATACTTAGTAATAAAACAATGTGTCTATTACACTGCTAGGTATCCACAAAAAAAAACATTATAATGCATCCAAATGTCGAAATAGACATAAATACCCCTTTGCCGTTACACTAATACATCGCAGCGTCTTATATATCAGGCGCTTCGTTTTCTTGTCACACATAAAGCTAGTTGTGTAAGGTTTATACGTTCAACACTGTTCTCAAGTTTCTTTGCTTACAATCGTGTTGTGGTTCCATCTTTTAGTTTCTACTTTCCATATTCGGTACTGTGATCCAGTTCTGTTACAAGACATCGTTGCATGTCCCTGGCATATATTTCGTTAACCGATGCCGATATTTACGTTAAAGCATTAGTTTTCGATGTGCGACGACTTTCCATTTCAGCATTCAATTTCAATATGCAACTTTCCGCCAAAAGGTTCGTCATTCGTCGCATCTCTGGCGGCTAAAATCGCCTCATTTATATTCTCTGCAGGCAAGTAAGCCACACAGTACAGGAGTTTGGCTCATCGTATATTCTGCAACATAAGCCAAAGTTTCGACATTTTTATTTCGCCCATGAAGATAATGTAATGTTACAGGTCATCGGTTCCACGGCCCTCCCAATGGTGCCTTTGCTTTCGTTCCGGTATTTTGTTTTGTAGTTAGGATGGGATGCAAACACCCTTGGAAGCCAATGGTAACTGAATCCCTGCCAACGGAGCGGCGCGGGTTAGAGGGTCTGTTTGTGTTTATTACTCCCAGTTTAGGGAACTGGTACCATGCCATGGTAGACATAAAAATGCACCAGAGATAAATATGCTACCAGTCATCGGGCCGAGTTTCGTCAGAATACCACGATTTGTTTCATCAGCACTGCGCCATGTTTAATAGTCCGCCGGGCTTGATGTCATGCTCCGTTGGTCCAATATTCACACTGAGCGAATCGCGTCGAGTTGCAACATACAACTGGAGGCAAGCCAGCGCTTTATGCGCGTTGGCTTGGGTTTCAAAATCGGAGGTGATGTCCGATGCACAGCCATGCCAAATTGTAGGGCTCTGCAAGGCGTGGTTCGACCACAGTGGGGCAGAGGTGCAAAAAGTGCATCCTCAGAGCGTGCAGATGCTGACCTCGGCACGGTCAAAAGAGTGTGAGATGGTCATAGCGCGTGCTGATGCACCGGCGTGGCGTGCCAAAGTGGAACGCCCTGGAAGGAGTGGTTCAGCCGCAATGGGAAAGGGGACAGCAAGGGGCGCACCCCCCGTGCACGTGCAGGCCTTGGGCCCAAAACGACCAAAACGGCCAAAACGGTCAAAACGCTTGAAATCGTAATGCTGCGCGCGGATGCACCGGCCTACCAAATTGCAGCCTTCTCAAAGAAGTGGCTCAGTCGCAATGGCAGAGGGGGTATCTAGGGGGTACCCTGTGCACGTGCAGGTCTTATTTTGTATTTTTTGTATTTCGACATCAGCTGACCATTTCCACACATCATGGGCTATTACAGGGTCATTGTCATACATGGTAAGTACATATTGCAGCTTACGCTTTGTCATTTAAAAAGCATTTAAAAACATGTGTAAAAACGCTACCATAGAAGACACTGGCGCCTAGGTATTACTTTCGGCAGCCGCGCAATGCTCTCTAAACATTTTCTTTGCCAGTCTTGTGGACGAAGTGAGGACATCCGTAACATTAGAACCAAACCCCAATTCGGTCAAAAACTCCGTCAATCGTCATTGTAAGTGGGGGTACACCAGCCTATTGAATTACAGCGCTCTGAAAGGCTGGGTTCGGCCGCAATGGCGGAGGGGGACAACTGGGGAACACCCAGGTCACGCGTAAGTCCTGACCGAGATTCGGTCAAAAACGTCTGCAACGGCCATGTTTCGTGCTGATGCACCAGTGTGCCAAATTACAACGCTCCAGAAGGCGTAGTTCGCCGGGAATAGCAGAGGGATGCACCACGGGGTCCCTCTGCACGTGCCAGGTGCACCCCTTGGGATCACTGAAATGTCTCGACATACATGTGTTCCATGCCAGCCCCCCAATCTGGGCTGATTACCGTGTCAACTGTGGGCCTCTTGCGAGCGAAGCGTCCATTCCGTAAGAAGGGGTGTACACCGCTTGCACGTGCGCCGCATGTACATAGACCCTGCACCCCAGCACCCCGAGTGATACGGTGCTAGAAAGCCATCGTCGTACTCTATCGGTGCACCAAATTTGGTGCCGCTAGCTGAAACATTCCCGCAAACAGAGGACCCCGCACGAATACAGTTCTACCTACCCTAGGGGATGCAACGTGCACCTCTCGGGGTCAGCAACCCCCACAGTGGATGGACAGGAGTGACGTGCACGTGACCTGCAAGCAGAGCCCTTCATGTAATGGGAATCCCCATGGAACCCATGGAACCCATGGAACAGGATGGAAATGGTGGGAATGGGGCCATTTTTGGAAATGTAACGGGTTGGAACGGGTTTGGGACATCCATATAATTTTTGTAGCACCACAAAAAGTGAAATATGCTGAAATGGGTGGGAATGGGAGCCCCATCAATTATGCATTCGGATTTGGATTTGGATTGGAACGGGTTTGGGTCTGGCTGAATGGGCTGGAACGGGATGGGGGCTGAAAAATGGTCCCATGAAGGGCTCTACCTGCAAGTATGGGGTCGGCGCAACCTTCCGTTCGACCTGTAGAGCTCTGCACGGTTTGTTTGTTTGTTGCAGAGGTCCACTTAGCGGCACGTGCCACATGCCACCGATCGACCCGCGATTTACGCTTACGTCTGTGCGCCGTTTTGCCGCATCGAGCGGTGCCACTCGCGTCGCAATCGTTCCGGCCGTTTGGGCTACAAGTGCCAAAGTGCTCGACGGACAGACAAACACTTCGGCTCGAACTTTTCTGAGCGACCGCTCAGTGTGAAATCTCCGAATCTAAAAGCATGCAAAGCTTTCAGATCCTCCGATTTCGGACTTCAACCCGCGCCTTGCCAGGTGGGGGGGGGGGGGGGGGGGGGGGGTATTTGGAAGCTCCCATCCTGTTTTTCACCGATTTACAAACACAAAATGGCGGTGTGAAGTGCCGCCGTTCTGACATGGCTGTGTGTGCATGAATTACGCACATCATGTGAAATGCCTTACTTCGGAGCATCTCAGGTCAGGTCACGTCAAGTGACCCCACATCCAAAAAAAATCTGGTCGTGACAGCCGCACACACGTGACACCATGTTTGACCAATCAGTGCAATACTGGCATGATGTAATCAGTGCGTATGAATACAAAGTGAATGGCTAAATTTGACGAACTTCCATCAAACCTGCACACCTACTATGCCAAATGCAAAGGTCCATGTGACATTCTCTAGATATGTGGCATTTATGAGGTCAACTCGAGAAAAGACAAAATATTATTTAGCTAACTTTTGCAACTAGTCTACCAGCCTAACCTTTGATTAAAATAATATGCTACTGGCACGGATGATCATTTTGAACAACTTTCTTTACATTGAGCAAGTTGCTAAGCTTTATCCAACTCATATCAACCTTATCGCGTATGTTGTGCCTTCCTAGTACACATTGGCATTGACTGGGTGCAGAATAGCCACTGCGTGAACGCTACAATAATACACGAACTATCAACTCTGGTGACCCCGGGGCCATGCGTAGCTTTTCTTCAATTAATTCTGATTTATGTAAATGGTTATATGAAATTATAAACTGTTATATTAAGTTGTTATTAATATAACATGTTATTATAATAACTTGGGATGATTGTACTAGAAGTTTGGCAATTAATTAAGCTTGTGTGGCTGTACCTACCGGCCACCATAAAGTTTCCTTTTTGCGTGTGAAAGTAGTTCAGTACCTAATTAACACGATTTTCGTTGAGACTGACAGCGTTAGTGAGAACTACTGCCACATTCTGACTTTTCACCGATTGAATCATTATTACTATTCAACTTATCCTCGTCTTCCACGTAAACCGTCATGAACCCAACGGGCAACTGAGCATAGGGCCAGGAGACGCTCCTGGAAACCGTCACGAACCCAACGGGCAACTGAGCACAGGTCCAGCAAACTCTCCTGGAAACCGTCATGAACCCAACGGGCAACTGAGCACAGGGCCAGCAGACGCTCCTGGAAACCGTCATGAACCCAACGAGCAACTGAGCACAGGGCCAGGAGACGCTCCTGGAAACCGTCACGAACCCAACGGGCAACTGAGCACAGGGCCAGCAGACGCTCCTGGAAACCGTCATGAACCCAACGGGCAACTGAGCACAGGGCCAGCAGACGCTCCTGGAAACCGTCATGAACCCAACGGGCAACTGAGCACAGGCCAGCAGACGCTCCTGGAAACCGTCATGAACCCAACGGGCAACTGAGCACAGGGCCAGCAGACGCTCCTGGAAACCGTCATGAACCCAACGGGCAACTGAGCACAGGGCCAGCAGAGGCTCCTGGAAGTGTAACGATCATACACATATGTGATGTCCATAACATACCCAGTCCAAGTGACCAGGGGCGCAACCAGGGGGCTATGGGGGCTACCCCCCCCCCCCCCCCGCCACCCCCCGTCGTGGCTTAGAGGGGCCCATCTCGGGTCTGAAAGGGGTCCATCCTGGACTCAGAGAGGGCCCATTTCAGGCCTGATAAAACCCAATTTAGCCTCAGAAAGCGAGCATCTCAGGTCTAGAGAAGGCCCATTTCAGCTCTCAGGCCCAGGAAGGGCCCATCTTAAGCCTGGAGAAGGTTCATCTTGGGCTCAGAAAGGGCCTATCTCATGTCTGGAAAGGGCCCATCTTAGGCTCTGAATGGGCCCATCTTAGACTCAGAATGGGTCCATCTGAGATTTTGAAAGCCCCATCGTGAACTCAGAAAAGGCCCATCTCGGGTTTGAAAAGGGCCCATCTTAGGCTCAGAAAGGGCCCATCTCAGGTCTGGAAAGAGCCCATTTTAGGCTCTGAATGAGCTCATCTTAGGCTCAGAATGGGCCCATCTTAGGCTCTGAATTGGCCCATCTCAGGTTTTGAAAGGGCCCATCGTGAACTCAGAAAGGGCCCATCTCAGGTCTGGAAAGGGCCCATCTTAGGCTCAGAAGGGGCCGGTCTCAGGCTTTGAAAGGGTCCATCGGGAATTCAGAAAGGGCCCGTCTCAAGTCTGAAAAGGGCCCATTTTAGGCTTTGAAAGCGAGCAGCCTGCATCTCAGGTCCGGAAAAGGTCCACCACTGCTCTTAGACCCGGGAAGGGCCAATCTCAGATCCGGAGAGGGCCTATCTTAGGCTCAGAAAGGGCCCATATCAGGTTTTGAAAGGGCCCATCGTAAACTCAGAAAGGGCCCGTCTCAGGTCTGGAGAGGGTCCATTTTAGGCTTTGAAAGTGAGCATCTCAGTTCCGGAAAAAACATGTCTGCTCTTAGGCCAGGCAAGGGCTTATCTAAGGTCCAGAGAAGGCCCGTATAATTTGGCTCTGAAAGGATAATTTTTAGGTCTGGAGAGGACTGGGAAGGGTCCATCTTTGAGTTGGGGAAGGACCGTTTCGGTAAATTTGGCCCATAAAGGCCCCAGGACTGGTTAGGGCTTATGTTACCCTTGAACTCAGACCAAACATGATCAATGATGGCTCGCATGCAGACCAGAAAGGGCCATCTCAGATCTGAAAAAGGCGCATCGAAGTCGTACCCCCCCCCCCCCCTCCTGTCTTGAGTCTGGGAATAGTCCAATTTAGGCCCGGAAAGGGCCCATCTCAGGTATGGGAAAGGCCGGTTAGAGGTCTTGAAAGGACACATCTTGAGACCAGAAAAGGACCATCATCGGCTCAGATGCCTGATGCTTCAGAAAGCTGCCCATCTGGAATCTCGGGGGGGGGGGGGACAAAGGCCCATTTTGCTAAAATTGGAGGGAAAATGCCCCCTGCTCTCGGGCCCCGGGCGTAGTGGGTTACATTAAAACCATGCGGCGTCAGGCGTCAGCAGTGTACGGGGGACGGGGCATTGGCAAAAATATAAATAAATAAAATACAAATGAGCTGGGGCAGAACAAAAGCCTTGGTCGAATGAACCCTGGATCCGCTCATGATTCGTGATCCCATTGTTTTAAAATTTTGTGTGAGGGGCTTTGGTAATTGGTGGTATCCAGTGGTGGAGGAGGCGGGGAGGGGCCGGAGGGACAAGTCGCCCTTAAACTCCAGCCAAATTGAACATTAACCCTTTGGCGTTGCATGAAAAGAATATACTTCCAAAAATCAACTCCCCCTTAACTCTATGAAGAGCTTCCGCCGCCCCTGATCTTGTCACCCCCTCTGCCCATTCCCTTGCTAGACCCCACGGTATCACCAGCGGATCCAAGGGGAAAGGGGGAGGGCGGCAATGGCGTCGCCACTGCTCAAAGACCAAATACAATTACTAGGGACAAATCCAAGTACTCATGTACTTTAATATGGGACCATATTAGTGATGGATGAAAATTACAATTTTGTTTAATTACAATTAAAAAACAACACCTTTTAATGAAAATTACACAAAATCATGTTTTATGGAAAGGGTGGGCGGGGGGGGGGGGGGAGGGTCCATTAGTCCTGGATCCTATGCTATGCTATGCTAATGCTAAGAGGCCCACTTCGGTTGCCCCCCCCTCTCCCCGTCGCAAAATCCTGGCTGCGCCCCTGCAAGTGACAAACTAGCATCCTCACTAGCATAAGAGGTAGCAGCGAACCTATAGGCCGTCACCATATTTCGAAAGGTTTGACATATGATGACATATGATGATGATGATGATGATGATTGGGGCCAGCGGTGTCGATTTTTGAAAACGATTTGGGGGGAGGGGCGAACAGGGACGGATCCAAGGGGAGCCTATCAGTGTCATGGCTTTACACATTTGAAAGAAATTCTAGGCAACTTGGACAAAGGAGAGTATTATTTAACCAGTACGACTCCGTAGTTGGCGATGAACGAGCGAGCGTGAAGGAAATACATGGCGAATTTCAACTCCATCGGGCAAGTAGTTTCTGAGATACAAAAAGGGTGCGCACGTGCGCGCGTGCAGAGTGACTTGTGGGAAAGTGGCGGCTGAGAGGTCCCTAGCCACACACTAAATTTGAACACAATCGGCTGAGCCGTTCCTGAGATATAGCAGGGGGTGTGCACGTGCGCACGTGCAGGGGCACCCCATCCCTGACTTGTGGGAAAGTGGCGGCTGAGGGGTCCCTAACCACACCAAATTTGCACACAATCGGCCCAGCCGTTGCAAGGTTTTTGCGAGAAAACACGTCCAAACAGGGCAGGGTGGATGGGGCTACTCAGCAAAGAAGTCTGAGTGTCAATCGGACTTGCGGTTGCAGATATATGAGCTTCTCAAAAGCGTCGCCACGGGCCGGGTCGGGCCAGGCCGGGCCGGGCCGCTCATTTCAGATTTTCCCCATACTCCACGGAAGGATGAGCGAGCGCGTCGCGCTGGCTCGTAATCAATTCATAATGCAAAAACAGACGAAATCTCATGAGTTTTGGACTTCTGTCGGATGGCCCCTCAAACCAACATTTTTGGCCATTCTGCATTTCCCCGAAGGCTTACTTACTTGGAATCGGGGAACCGATAATATGATGGTGATCGCGACGCTGGTGTGGCGGGTGGTGGTGTGGCTTGTGCCGTGCGTGCGTCGCTGTTGCCTGCTCGGCGTCCCGAACTCGAGTCCGGTGAAGTGCTGGTGATCGACTTGACGGCTGCTGTCCTGGCGTCACCGTTATTGCCGCCTATCGACCTCCCGACGATGGTGTAGCCGTGGACAGAATTGTGAACGTTATTAACGCAGTTTGTGACGCCGAACGTCCTGTTTTCATGGTCGGTGATTTCAATCTTCCTGAGACTCGGCGGTCACCGTCACATTATTGTTACGTGCCTCGTGCCCCGCCTGCCTTCTCCCCGAGTCACTCGATCCACTGCTCTGAACTACCGTCGGGCTGATTTCCCTGCTCTTAGGCAGAGCTTGCGCCTCCTACCGTGGCATGTCCTAGACAGCATGGATGTAGACGCTGCCGTAGATGTATTCTATCAGTGGACAGAGGCAGCTGTGGCTGACCACATTCCACGGGTAACGCTAAAGCCTATATATCCACCGTGGTTTGATGGTGCTGTAAAGCGTGCCTTGCGCGAGAAAGAGCTTGCTTATCGGCGTAAAAACTATCGCCTACACCTGAAAACACCGCGGATTTCGCTCTGAAAAAGTCTCTTTTTAAAGCAACTGTTCTGACTAAGTACCGCAGATACATTATTCACATCATTGATGACTTCCGCGATAACTCCAAACGTTTTTAGTCCCTTCTCAAATCAGCTAAATCTTCAGGTCGAACCGTGCCCGCCCTCAAAGTTGACGGTCGTGATGTGACAGACGACCGTGCGAGCGGGCTGAGTGTTTCAGTCGTGCTTTTGCCTCAAAATTATCGGACTCTACGGTTGACATGCTATCGGAAGTAATATCTCACGATATTGACGTTCAAAGCGAGTTCTCTGTCACTCATGCCACTGTCTGTAACCTGCTCAAGACTCAGAACGTGCACAAGGCTTGTGGACCGGACGGGCTCAGTGCCCGTATCTTGAGAGAGTGCGCGGAAGAGATTGCGGCCCTCTGACCAAAATTTCCCTTTTATCTTTCCAACAGGGAAAGTTTCCAACAGCATGGCAACGCGCTCATATCACACATGTTCATAAAAAGGCGGCTGGAAAGATCCGAGTAATTATCGGCCAATATCGCTTCTGTCCATTTGTTCGAAGATCTTAGAGCGTGTCACGTGTGACCAGCTGATGCACCATGTTTCACCTGTGATTTCCCCGGCCCAGCATGGCTTCCTGCCCCGCCGCTCCTGCACCACAAACCTAACCTGCCTCGTGAAGCAGTCATGGGACTCGATCGCCGACGGTCTCCAGACAGATGTAATCTACACTGATTTCTCCTCAGCTTGTACCAGTCAACCATACTCTCCTTCTTCACAAACTCCATCATTCCTATCATCTGTCCGGTGCTGCCCTCAGGTGGTTTGAATCCTACCTGTGTGGGAGAGAGCAGTGTGTGGTGCTGAACGGGAAGACGTCTAGCTGGGTGCCTGTTGAGTCGGAGGTGCCAGAGGGCAGCATATGTGGTCCGATTTTGTTCGTTTTATTTTGCAACGATGTTCCGTCTCACATATCGTCGACATGTCTCATGTACGCTGACAACCTGAAGCTATGTAGGCGGATTCGCTCCCCAGATGACGCCGTCGCTCTTCAGACCGACTTGGAAAACCTTTGTGCTTGGTCTGCTGCTTGTAAACTAAAACTAAATCCGATAAAGTGCATTGTCATAACATTCACTTCACGCAAAAAAAAACTGTCTTGACGTCATACTCCATCAACGACATCACCTTGGACCGCGTATCTGAGATGCGCGATCTAGGTGTAATCTTAGACCCAAAATTGACCTTTGCTTCTCACATCGACGGCCTTATCGGGAGAGTGAATCGCGCCCTGGGAATGCGTTCACTTCAAACGTCACGTGCGTCGGCAGGTCGCAGGTTCAAGCCAGCTCCTCCCATCACGGCTTTTAACGCGCATATTCGCTCTATTTTGGAGTTTGGCAGTATAATCTGGTCGCGTGCTGCCAAGTCTCACACCGTGCGACTGGATAGAGTTCAACATAAGTGATTTGGCTGGCCGTGAACTCAAACCGCCCATCTGACTCACTTGACTACTCACACTTGCTTAACCACTTCGGAGTCTTACGGATTACCTCTCGACTAGCGCAACACGACTTTGTTTTCTTGCATGGTGTGTTTGGGGGACGCTTTGATTCGGTTGACATCCAGGGCATGTTTGGTCTTGCAGTTCCTGCCAGACACACTCGCACGCGACCAATTTTACATGTTCCTATCGCCAGAGTCGAGACAATTAAGAACGGGATATTCTTTCGCCTACCGCGTCGGGCAAACCTTCTGTACGAGAACATTCCCAGCGCTGACCTTTTTGGCGATCGATGCACTTATGCAAAATGTGTATCAATGTTTATCTGCCAAACAGTGTGATATATTTTACTTCTCATGAACACTTGACCCTGTGACACTGTATGCTCTGCTATTTATCGTTTGTATTTCCTTGACTCCGTCTGTAATTGGGTTATTGTACCTGTTGACGGTAAACAATATCAATACAAATACAAATACAAATATAAAAACGGCCTCGCGGAGCGCCGTCATTTTCATGTCTACCGGGCATCGTATTATTGATTCTTTGCGCACCTTTTCTGGTTTTGTTTTACCCGGGAGCATTCTAAGTCACGATTCTATACATGCAGCCGTTACCTGAGGTAGAACTGACCTATAGGTCAGGTCAAGTGGATCCATCCCAATAAAGTTTAAGCTAGACGACAATGGAAGGTAGGACGGTTACCCCTCTATACACAAAAATATACTATAGCTACGACACGCAAAACGGTGTCCTACGATTATATTTCCATCCAGAACTTATAATGTCCATTTCTAACACCGTCACTCTACTGTCGAAAAGCTCCAGTGACCAGTCATGACTCATGTTCATGGGTACGAGGGTAAATTTCACGCGCATCACGCAACACTGAAACTATTTACATGCCCCAACTCAAATCTGCGCTAAAATACGTCTTCCAAATCAATGCCTCCAGATCGCAAGAGAAGGAAACAACTAAACACTTCACATATGAGAGAAGCATTGCTTCGCCGATATTCCCCCCGGTTTCGTCGTACGACGTGACGAAGGTAGTATTAGGTAATAGGTAGTCTACGGTTCGTAGAACTAAGCAAATTATCGGAAGCATGGTTTTACATGAATCACTGCGAATGAAACCTATATGTTTCAGGTACCTAATCTGAGGCCAGAGACAAGGGCGGATCCAGAAAGGCAAAGCAGTTGGTTTTGGGAGGATATCCCCAAAAGTCTCACACATGTATATTCAATGCACCAGATTTCGCCTCTGTATACATGAAGAGGTGATTTAACCCTCGCCCTACAGGGGGGGGGGGGGGGGTCCTAAAATGACCCCCCTGAGGGTTTTCTTGCATAACTTTTCAGACGTGCAACGCATCTTGCTGACATTTCAGTAGCTAAGTATACAACAATTATACGTATGCTGTAAAGTTTTATTGAAATTGGTTGAGCAATTTGGAAAATAATAATGTTTTGATGACATCATGTTGGTGGAAAAACGAAAAATGTTTGAAAAATCGTAGAAAACAGAGTTTTAAAGGGAAATAATGACTTTTTCCCACAAAAATGGAGTTAGCACTTGAAATCGCCAGACGAGACCAAAACATATTGTAAATTCATCACATTTTGCATGAAAACTTTCCTACCGAAAGATATTTCAAGTTATAGTTGATAAGCGTTCCACACTTTTAACGACCGGTACTTGCAAGTACTTTTGGTCCTCATCAAACTGCGGGCTTTTCCCGTATTGTTTTTTTACGCAATGAAGTGGAAAATGTATTGTGCGTTCTGCTTGTTGTAATTATATGCCCAGCGATCCTCTAAAACTAACAGCGATTGGAAAAAGTGGCAATAAAATCGGAAGCTCATCGATGCACATCAACGGCGGCATAGTTAGTGGTTGTGACCCTCAATTTTTGAAAATCGCTTCATTTGTTTTCAACATTAAGAGTTTTGTATAGTTTGTCTGTGGCTGTATATAACACTATGCTTTATATTATCATGAAAAATAATATCTTTTCCCCCAAAAAACTAACAAACAATTGCACAAAACTGGCAATTAAATCGGAAGTTCATCGATGCACATCGACGGCGACCTATTTAGCGTCGGCGATTTGCTTACAAAGTCATTGTCATGCTTCTCGGTGCACTAAACCATTTGTGGCGAGTTGTTCCTGATTATATGCTGAGAAGGGGGTATCGTCAAACGCTATCATCCCATATTCCCGTTTAGTATACCCAAGTCCCGTAGCAAGCTTCGTTAATGACGTCACTGGTGCCATTCTTGTGTAGCATTGCAAAATATATCTGATTTTGAGTTGAAAGCTAATTAAAGACTTATTCAAAGTATTTTTTTTATTTTGAATTTTCTTGTTAATCATTATTAATGGTATCTTATCACTTTATTTCATAGTAGTTGACACTTCAGAAACTTATGACGTAATAATATTGTATCTAATATGCATTTCCCTCGCCTTTTGCCACTGTGGCGCAGTGCCGAGTGCTTTGCGAATACTTGCTTGCCTGGGGTTCAAATAATTCCGCCCTTATTTCATTCGAGTTGGTATAGTTTGCATGTTGTTGTTATTCATGACTTATACTGATAGTCAGTCATGCATCAATGCAGAATTCACGACTGCATCAGCAGTGGACCATTAACATCCATTCGTCACATAGCCCCCAAAAATGCCGCACTCGATGTAAACAATGGTAGGGAAGGACGAATTTGTCAATGACCTTCATGAAATACACAAGGTACTTGTTTTGTAATTTTTCCAAACTTACAACTTTGAATTTGGGAATAATTTTATTTAATTCTTAAATTTAAATAAAATAATTTTAAAACCTAAGAAATTGTTGCTAACAAAATCAAAAAGTAATTATTTCCCTTTAAAACAAATTGCAAACACAATTAAGGAAAGATTATGTCATTTTCTTTAAAATGGCAATTTCCGATTTGCAAATTTTTGGGTTTTTGACCCCCAAAATGGACAAAAACTGTTTTTTTTTGGGAAAAATCACCACAAAATCTAAATTTTCAAAGATGTTAAAAAACCGGAATATATGTGAGATGACTGAATACGTACAATACTCAAACCAAATTTCAAAGAAATATCTATATTTTTGCCTGAGTGATGGCTCCCTAAGTGTAAGAAATTCATGACGTCATTTTTTTAATAACTTCTTTTGACTTTTTTTGACCAGATGCGAATAAATAATTACCTTTTCTGTATTTCTGAGACAATACTGGTCTAGGAATATGCCTTTGTATTTAAATTTATCAATTTCTAATTTTGAGGTTTTCTGACAGAGCAAAATCGCTGTTCTGGACGTGGTCGATCGAGGTCATTCACTTGAACTCGTTGACCCGAAAGCTAAAAGTTGCATACCGTTAGATTTCAAACATGATAGGCAACATGTTGGTTCTTACCGCGTTGCTCTATGTTACTTGGTTTGGAAGTTAACCCGCGAGTTACTGGGGTATATTTCATAAC
The DNA here is from genome assembly GCA_036785665.1 of Chirona hameri. NCBI lineage: Eukaryota > Metazoa > Arthropoda > Thecostraca > Balanomorpha > Balanidae > Chirona > Chirona hameri. Next base: position 71,406 of record JAXIVJ010002252.1, read on the forward strand.
GCGACCTACTGTGGGGGAGGGGCTATTTTTAGCCCCCTCTGATCTCCGGAACTACTAAACCGAATGTAAAAATTCAAACGGAATTCGATAGCCCTGTGAAATTTATCGAGGGAAACATAATTTTGTTGACCTCAGGGTCACCGATGACGTCACAGGTCAGGTCAAGTACAAAATGTTTGCCCGTGTCAAAAGGTCTCGATGGATGGAATTGTCGCGCAAAATTGCGATATTAAACGCATAAACTGTCGATAAATCGGTATCATTCGTGTGTCTGACACTTCTAAGTACCTTTCTAAGCTGTTTATGACCTTGGGTCAGGTCAAGGTCATCCGAGGTCACGAGGTCAAACTGCAGATTACGGTCATTATGCGTTGTAACACATGTTTATGGGTTTGTTTTTCGTCTAGAACGCGAAAAATGACCTTAGAACATTGTTTGTTCCATATAAATATAAGTAAAAAGTAAAAATGGAAATGCGTTTTTTATGCATAGTAATGCTGTGAGAAGTGGTCGATTTTTGTCATTTAAAGGTCATAACTCGGTCATTTTTAAAGATATCGACTTTAAATTTGGTACACATATTCACCGAATACGTCTCGATCACATATATTTCGGTTGTTGGATAATTTTGATTTTTTCTTGAAAATTTTGAAAAAACAAAAAACAATGTATTTGGACTTCTCAAAATTTTGAATTTCGAAATAACTCAAAAATCCGAGATAGCAGTGTGATAGCCCAGTCTATTTTTAGTAATTTGATTTATAACAATTTAGTTTATCTCAAATATCGTACTTTTGACAGCGTTTTCCGCAAACCATTATTTTGCAACAAAAACCGAAGAATATGACGTCACTCTGATGTCATTCCCGGTTGACCTATCATAGCCTCATATTTTTCCGTTTGCCAACATGTGTAGAATTGATGTGAGAGAAGGTACTGCAAGTTTGGTGACGATACCAGTGTTCGTTTAGGAGTTATTGCAAAATAACGGGAGGGGGGCAAAAAATAGCCCCCCAGTAACTCGCGGGTTAACAGGGGGGTCTTTTTAGGACCCCCACAGGGCGAAGGTAAAACAAGCTCCCGTAGGTCGAGGGTTAAAACAAACGTTTCTTAGTAAAAGCTGCTTAGCTTTTCTTTTGAAATAGGAAACGTGTCAATTTGTTTGCCGATTTCAGGCGGTGTGGAAGGCTTGGCCGCTTTGCCCCCTCTTGGATCCGCCAGCGGCCACAAACAGTGGGGCGGGGTGAGGATAAACATGGGGGGAGGGGTACCATTGGGGGGGGGGAGTGCCACCCCGAAGGTATATAAATTGACACCTATGATTGGGGCTTAGGGGCGCGGTAATGATGATGACATATGACATATGAGATAAGTTGTGTCAATTTATTACCCACAAGTCTAACCTTATTATGCTGCCTCCATTTTTCGCTCTCTGATAATTTTATGCAAATATGTAACTGAAAACGTGGTCAAGCGCAAGATAATACACGATAATATGTTCCAAGCAACATATAATAGTCTTCTTTCAAATTTGTAAGATATGTAATAAACACACCCAAACACATCATTTCAAAATGTAATTTCGAGGTGCTATATTATAAATGAAATCAGCTGCAAAATTTATAACATCACAGCTTGGAGAAGCATCAACTATGGAGCAACTTTGCACCACCTTACTATGTAGACGAAAGCTCACTACTTTTCACGTTGTATTGACTTTGTCGTACTCTGCAACGTTTATGAGTTCCTCACTCCGTAACCCCTTAATGCAATAGCGGATGATCGATATTCAGCTGCCTTTACACTACAATTGCCGTCGTTTGCCGTCTGGTCGTGTTTATTGAACGGTTCATTCTGCTTATTTATGTAACGACTAGTGTGTGTTTTGTTTGTCATGTAACACCGTGACTCAAAAACACAACCGTGCCTAGCACGATGCTTCGTTAAGTATCGTACAGTTCCGCGCCTCCCCAATGCGATGATTTTGTTATGAATGTGTTAATAATGTTGCGCATGCGGACGGACCTCGTCACGTGGATATACAAATAAACATGTTAATTTACACAATCCTTCCGAGTTATGCTAGCGGCGATAGATGTGACTTAACAGATCAATTCCGCAAGAAGTGGGAAGCATGCCAGGATATCATATTCCGCTGACCAAGCGGGCTAAAATCGTCCGGCGTGGCCGGGGCGGCGTCAGCTCCCGGCTGCCCGACTGTTGCCGTGCGAGTGGTGTGTGTACAGCGGTCAGCGGTCAGCGGTCAGCGTTCAGTAGACTCAATATCAGCGGCGTCAGAGAGAGTCATGACCCGGGTCAAGACGCGGGATCAGCACCGTCAGAGAGAGGCATGACCCGGGTCAAGACGCGGGATCAGCACCGTCAGACGAGAGTCATGACCCGGGTCAAGACGCGGGATCAGCACCGTCAGAGAGAGGCATGACCCGGGTCAAGAGGCGGGATCAGCACCGTCAGAGAGAGTCATGACCCGGGTCAAGACGCGGGATCAGCACCGTCAGACGAGAGTCATGACCCGGGTCAAGATGCGGGATCAGCACCGTCAGAGAGAGGCATGACCCGCCACCGGTGTCCGTCTGAGCCGCACCCGTCGGCCGCAGTCGTGCGCTGCGGTCCTCCTCGGGCTGTGCTCGCCTGAAGTCCCGCCTGGTGTCGCCTCTGGCCCAGACTGGCCAGCCAACTCGGAGGGCGGGGGGAGTGTGCCTTCATCTGTCCCGACTGGATGCGTCCCTGGCCCTGGCTGGCTGGTAGACGTCTGCTAACGGGGGGGGGGGGGGGGGGGGGGGTCTGTCCTGACCAGACCGCGGTCCGGTCCAGTCACGGCGCTGTCCCACAGGGTGCTGCCGACTCCTGACCAGACCGCGGTCCGGTCCAGTCACGGTACTGTCTCCCAGCGGTCACGGCACTGCCAGCCGACTGAACCTCCTCTGAACGCCGACACACAGGCCGCCGCCAGGTCAGCAGCCAGCACCAGGCCACAGGTCACCGCCAGATCAGCAACCGACACCAGGTCACAGGTCAGTCATCATCCAGCACCAGATCACAGGTCAGTCATTAGCTGGCACCAGGTGACAGGCCAGTCAGCAGCCATCACCAGGTGACAGGCCGCCGCCAGATCAGCAGCCAGCACCAGGTGACAGGCCGCCGCCAGATCAGCAGCCAGCACCAGGTGACAGGCCAGTAATCAGCCCCCGACAGCAGATCAGGTAACGGCTTCCATTCAACGAGACTTACGCTCAGGCATGGCCAATTTGATTGCGCGTATATGCAATGGCCTCCAAACTAAGTATAATTTTGGAATTTGGCAATATGTAAGAAATGTTTTGAAGGAGGATGTGAGGATAAGGAAGATGTTTGGAAGTTAATGGATTTAAACTTGAGATTATATTGGTTATAGTGATTATAGTTATAGAGTGCTTCATATATAACTGTACGTAGCGTGTGAGCACTACTGTGCTCTTCATTTCCGGTCGCTTGGCACAGTGTTGTTCATCACTATACAGAACACGCTTCCGTCCGTGAACCACGTGAGCTCCGACTGGCCTCATCCGGCGGCTGGAGATGGTTGACGCTGACCGGGAGCAGGGCAGCCCAGGCCCGATACACTCGGTTTTATCAAGACATATACATGTAACATGTTTTGCATAAACATACCAGGCGACCTAATTGTAAATAATTGTTTTCACCTCATTTGATGATATTCTACTTTCCGAAGTAGTTTTTGTCTTAATACGGTTGGTGTTAGCCAGGCTAAATGAAACAAATGCCAAGAAGTACAGGTCAAAAACAGTGCGCAAGTAGCAGTGCGCAGTAATGTGCAGAAGTAGAAGTGTGTATCATTGTGTAAGGATAACGCATCACCTGACGCAGTCTTCGTCAGCTCTGCCGTCATCATCACCATTAAGGGCCGCCAGCTCGAGCTCATCCCTGTCACTGTCTATTTCAGCTCCTTCCCATCAGCCTCGTCGGCACCGTCACCACCATCGAGGGCCGCCAGCTCGAGCTCATCCCTGTCACTGTCTATTGCAGCTCCTTCCCATCAGCCCCGCCGGCACCATCACCACCATTAAGGGCCGCCAGCTCGAGCTCATCCCTGTCACTGTCTATTTCAGCTCCTTCCCATCAGCCCCGCCGGCACCGTCACCACCATCGAGGGCCGCCAGCTCGAGCTCATCCCTGTCACTGTCTATTTCAGCTCCTTCCCATCAGCCCCGCCGGCACCGTCACCACCATCGAGGGCCGCCAGCTCGAGCTCATCCCTGTCACTGTCTATTTCAGCTCCGTCCCGTCAGCCTCGCCGGCACCGTCACCACCATCGAGGGCCGCCAGCTCGAGCTCATCCCTGTCACTGTCTATTTCAGCTCCTTCCCGTCAGCCTCGCCGGCACCGTCACCACCATCGAGGGCCGCCAGCTCGAGCTCATCCCTGTCACTGTCTATTTCAGCTCCTTCCCATCAGCCCCGCCGGCACCGTCACCACCATGGAGGGCCACCAGCTCGAGGTGTTCACGGTGAACGCCTTCACGTCTGCGCCGTTCGCCGGTAATCCGGCCTCCGTCTGCCTGCTGGAAGACGCCGCCGCGCCCGACTGCCTCCTGCAGGGCGTGGCGGCCCAGATGAACCACTCAGAGACCGCGTTCGTGACGCGGCTGAGTGAAGGGGATGAGTTCAGCACGGCGGATACTTTCCGACTGAGATGGTTCACACCGACCACAGAGGTGAAGCTGTGTGGACACGGGACCATGGCAGCCGCCGCAGTCCTCTTCAAGGTAAGCGGCCCGCAGCGTTTCCAGCATGGCTAGCTAGATAGATCCTCGCCACGCATGCTTCTTCATCCAAGTTTTTTCTTCTTCATATTGACCGGTTTCCACCAGCGGTCCATTCAGAACAAATCACGTCACTGCTTGTCACGTGCAATGGTGGTGTCAGCGGGTGTAACCTGCACGATGTCTTATGTTAAACGGCATGAAGAGGCTTATTTTGCTTTCCTCGAGTCCCGAAGAGGTTCACTTTCGCCACTGAAGCTCGAAGAAGAAGTTGACATAAATATATTGATGTGCGTTATTGCTCTGATTAATAATTATCCCCATGTTTTGTTCTCAGGAGTGATGTATTAAAGAAGGAAGTTTATCAAATAATATAACTAATTTCAAAATACTGACCTGGGGCTGTTAACCTCCCTCAGGCAGTGGGTACAATCTTGACCTTGATCCCAGGTGTTGTGTAACACCCCTGACTTGCTTGACCTCAGTCTGTGGGTAACGCTCCCGACCGTGACCTCAGGCAGTGGGTACAATCTTGACCTTGACCCCAGGTGTTGTGCAACACCCCTGACTTTCTTGACCTCAGGCTGTGGGTAACACTCCTGACCTTGACCTCAGACAGCGGGTAACAGTTCTGGCATTGACCTCAGGCGGTTGGTAACACCCCTGACCTTGACCTCAGGCCGTGGGTAACACTCCTGATCTTGACCTCAGGCGATGGGTAACACTCCTGACCTTGACCTTATGCGGTGGGTAACACTCCTGACCTTGACCTCAAGCGGTGGGTAACACTCCTGACCTTGGCCTCAGGCGGTGGGTAACACTCCTGACCTTGACCTCAGGCGATGGGTAACACTCCTGACCTTGACCTCAGGCGGTGGGAAACACTCCTGACCTTGACATCAGGCCGTGGGTAACACTCTTGACCTTGACCTCAGGCGGTGGGTAACACTCCTGACCTTGACCTCAGGCGGTGGGTAACACTCCTGACCTCGACCTCAGGCGGTGGGTAACACTCCTGCCCTTAACCTCAGGCGGTGGGTAACACTCCTCACCTTGACATCAGGTGGTGGCTAACACTCCTGACCTTAACCTCAGGCCGTGGGTAACACTCCTGACCTTAACCTCAGGTGGTGAGTAACACTCCTGACCTTGACCTCAGGTGGTGGCTAACACTCCTGACCTTGACCTCAGGCGGTGGGTAACAAGCAGCCGCGGCTGACGTTCGTGACCCGCTGGGAGTTGCGGCTGACGGCCATCCAGGACGGCGAGAGGATCGAGCTGGAGCTGCCGCTGAACGCGCCGCAGCCGGTGCCGGCCGAGCGGCACCAGGACCTGGCGGCCGCCGTCTGCGGACAGCTGCCCGTCGCCGAGACCCAGCTGTCCGAGGCCACCGGCAAGCTGCTGCTGCGCCTGGACGACAGCTGCACCGTCAAACAGCTGGAGGAACTGAAGGTGAGAGGCTGAAGGTGAAACTGAAGGTGAGAGGCTGAATGTGAAACTGAAGGTGAGAGGCTGAAGGTGAAACTGAAGGTGAGAGGCAGCGGTCAGCGTCGCAGCTGACGTCTTGTGGGGGTGGTGTTAATCCCTGTTTGAACTTAACCGGATCTCGGAAATGCGCGTTGCGAAATGTGCGAAACAGTCTAGACTTTTACAGTTGGAAAGTTCGCATGTCATTTTTTATAACAATTTTGAAATTTTATTGAAACCGTATGTGGACCTATAAAGAACTATACAAATTAATTTATCGTAACCTATGCATGTTTTCCACTTGGTGCCTATTTGCAACCAGGGGTGTTAACAAGTGCCAACTTACTGCATATAGTTAGCGTCAAAATTTCCATCCCCACAAACGAGATTTCCATCCCCAGCCCCCCCCCCCCACAAACGGATCCGGCAGGTTATGATTTTTGTCCCGGGAAGTCGTGATTTACGCCCCCCGCTCAACAGTGGCGTCGCCACGGTTTCGGAATTTTTACGCGGACACATCATATCATCGAACACCTGGGGGTTGGGGTTGGGGTTTGGGGGTAGGGGAGTAATAGGGGGTGGGTAGGAGGATCTTATCTCTGGCATGGGTGTCTTGCTGTAGTTATATGTACACATGATCTGACCTGTGGCCGGATTCCCGTCTATGAAATTCTTACGAAGATTCCTAAGTTTTTTCGTAAGAATTTTCTTAAATCGGTATTACCATCTCTCGAATAAGTGGCCGAAATTCTGCAGTGACTCGCGACCGAAACTTGCTCTTCCCTATAGATAAATAGCTTATAGCTTATAGGAATCCCAAAATTCGTAACTTGTCGGCAGAGAGTTAAGAATTTTCGTAAGTAGTGAGATGGTAATCCCAAATGAACGACATACGAATACAATCATTCGTCAGTCAGGATGGGAATCCTGCTCCTAGTTACCTGACCTGATAAGATCCGAAATAAATAACGCCCAGAGGTGAAAAAATGTTCCGAAGTGCCAACGCACGTCGGTGTCAGTTGATTGTGTACCGCGGTACCGTGAGTTAGCAAAACGCTGCTGAAGATAACTAGGCATCTCAAACTAAAGATATGAAGAGCGAAAAAACATGACAGGATCTGTCATCTTCAATTTTGATCAGCATTAGAATATCAGCGTAAAACATCATGCATACACTGTCAAAAATAGTGTGTTTTGATTTAGTGGCAGCTGCTAGTGCTTAGTGATGCTGCTAATTTGACGAACGTCAGACATCGAAACCCGCACGCAATACCCCACCAACAGACTGTTCAATTTCAACTATTGCGCTATTGCTAGCTGAAATCTTGCAATTTTATTGGTGCAGCGCTCTGCCGCCAGTGACGTCAAATCACGTTTTGTGAGCACCGACGAAGCGGCCTACACGGCGCTCAAGCGATGTCACCCCCTGGTTTACAGGTGTTGCCAAAGCCTTAGTTGACTGCTTCTAGGTGACGCGGTATCGTGTGGCTGGATATTGCTATTGAGCCACAAAACCTTGACATTGACATGGGACAAACTGTTTGTGTTCCTTAATTAGAAGGCTGTCGGAAAGTGTCATTGTAAGTCTAATAGTAAATTGAAGTGGGTGGAGCACAGTGGCCAAATTCAGTGAGTTGGGGGAGGGAAGGGGGGATGACAGAATTATGGCATGTTGCCAGATGTGATATCATGGAATGGGCGGTGTCCAGCTCAAAACATGGAAATTCTTACCTTATTTTCATGTTTTTAGACCCAGAAACCTCCTTCGTCCTATCATTTTTGATAAAACAAACAATTTTGTCATCCCTCCATTTCCCTAAATATCTGAATTTGGCCATCATGGCGTGGAGTGTGAAAAGAAACTGCCTCCGTCTAGGAAGCATGCCATTTGCGACCACTAGGTGGCACCAGCGACAAGAATACCACGACACCACCAGGTAGGTATCTATAGTTGTGCAATTTATGTACATTGTAAATAATTACTGCCCTTTTGTGTCATTTGCCAGCATCTTGGTTGTACTTGCCAGGTGCTCCTGTTTCATGTAAATGTACTTTCAAAGAAAGAAAGTCTTAGTAGGTACAGGGACCTGCAGTTGAGTTGCTATGGTACACACTATGGTCTGGGTTATCTTCTCCTCTGGCGTACGTTTGACTGCAAATTAAGAAACAACAATACATGCATTCAAACCACATTACTGAGAGCTTTAAAATGACATATTGCTGCATTGGCTCACCGCTGTTCCTATCTATTGGCTGATTGTAACCAAAAATCCATTTTCCTCCGCAAAGAGCTAAAAATGTATTTTTGCTTAAAATCAGCCAATAGATATGGTGAGCCATTGCATCAATATATCATTTTGAAGCTCTCAGTAATGCAGTTTGAATGCATTTATTGTTGTTTCTTAATTCGCAGACAATCATATGCTAGAGGAGAAGATAAGCCAGATCTTAGTGTGTACCATAACAACTGCAGTACATCTCATTGGCCCAGACATGCAGGGGTGGTAAAAATAGACTATGGTTCTCCGACCAAATCGAAACTTGGAAAATGGTTCTCCAGCAACACTAATGCAATGTCGCTCGTTGAAGAAATATTTATATTTATACTCTTGTGAAATATTGATCATACATGAAAAAAATAAAGTTGCAGAAACTCTGATAAGCTACTCTGTAGCTGATGCAAGATCAAAGACATTGTAAAGTTCTTGAGGTCCCTATAGAAGAAGAGAGTATAGACAGGTCCTACGCAATATTTGTCATTAAAAGTGAATATTTTGTTTCATTTATGACAGACAGAAAAGTGTACCAGTAATACCAAAGCTATGACGTCACCAAAAACGATACATAAAGAGACATAAAAGAAAAGTGTGACAAAGAGCCTCTTGGGCCCATCCGAGGTTGCACCACCCACCCCCTCCACCAGTCTCGCCCCTTTAAATCACCTTACTCTGCAAGCATAAACGAAGGCTAATTCCACAAGTATTTATGAACTCATCCCTTATCTGTAAAGTATTTATCTAATATTATTTTGAAGGAATCAAGTCTCACTGCATCAGCGACATCCCCTGGTAGCATATTTCAATGTCCTACAACCCTTCTACTGAAAAATTACTGTCACAGCTTAGTCCTACTTTGGTTCATAATTAGTTTATGCTGATGACCTCTACCTCGATTTTCCCTATTCAACTCAAACATTCCCTTTAAATATCCAGAATGCTGACCATTTACATATTTGAAGACTTCAATTAGATCTCTTCTTAGCCTTCTATATCTAAGTGAAAACATACCCAATTTCTTTAATCAATCTTCATAAGGTAAACTACCAAGACAATTAACCATTTTTGTCGCCTTTTTTAACTCTTTCTAACAACCAGCAATCTTTCTAATATGTTGGAGACCAGGCTTGTACACAATACTCCAAATGTGGTATAACGTATGCACAATACAGTTTTGTTATTACCTTTTAATTGTTTTAAATGTACATAATCATACATAACCAATCATAACCATAACCATAACTAATAACCAATCATACGCCGCATAATCAAACTTGACCTAACATTTACAGCAATTAAGGTCACAGGGACCTATGTTTAGAACGTGCCGTTCACATTCGCTCGCTGCGCTGCAGAACCTACCAGGGGCTGTCAAGCCCCTGGACTCCCCAGACCACCTCATAGACAGCATGGGTGGAGCTTTTCAGAGCAAGTTGGTGGGGCAAAATATCATATTGGATGGTTGCTTTGCATGGCTGAGGTGAAAAATTGAACAGTTTAACACTAGGGAACCTTCAAATCTGAAAACGTTGGTGGGGCAGAACATAAAAATGGTGGGGCCAAAACCAAAGTTGATGGGACAGTCGCCGCACCAACTGGGGGGGGGGGGGGGGGGGAATTACTGAACCGAACGTCAAATACAAACAGTTTTTAATTTAATCAGACGTTTTACAAGTAGGGTAGACAACATTAACACCAGACACATCCTCATGCCATACTTTTCATGCTATTGGTGATGAAGTCGATTCTGACACTATATCACCAATAACATGAAAAGTATGTTGTTAGGGCGTGTCCGGGGTTACAGTTGTTAACCCTGTTTCTCCTTTCACACTGACAACCCTTTGCCTGGGATGACTTTCAGACACTAACTTCCAGACACCAACACACCACCAATAACATGCAATAACAGGGGGTGAATTACTGAACCAAAGGTTAAATACAAGCAGTTTTTAATTTAATCTGACTTTTTACAGGTAGGGTAGACAACATTAACACCGGACACATCCTAATGCCATACTTTTCATGTTATTGGTGACGAAGTCGATACCGACACACTACATCACCAATAGCATGACAAGTGTGTTGTTAGGGCGTGTCCGGGGTTACAGTTGTTTACCGTTTTCTCCCTTCAAACTGACAACCCTTTGCCAGGGATGACTTTCGGACACCAACACACCACCAATAGCATGAAAGTTTGATGTCTTGAGATGTCCAAAATTACAACACCACCAGTAACGTGCCAAGTCTGATGTGTTGACATGCTAAGTTTACCCAATTTGCTATACGTTTTATTTTATCCACTTAATCCACAATGTTTTTTTTTTTAAATTGTTGCAAAATTTATACCATTTCAACTATGCAGCGAAGTTGACTGATAAAACCAGCGGATCCGCGGGTTGGGCGGCGGAGAGTCTCCCGTCCAAAGTCAATGAGTGGTCTTCCGCGGTTCTCCCAAACCGCTGTCGACTGAAATAGTAGTTTGCAGACAACTTGGTAGTTTTGTTTGGTCTATAAAAACAGCTATATTTGTGGGCTAAATTTTTTCGAAACTGATATCACTGTTGCTATGTGGGACGCGTATTTTTTTTGTAGACTGGGACGCTTATTTTTGTTGGTAGACTGTGCATTTTCATGTGTGAACCAATTCAGTAGAAATTGCCCTCGAATATCCCACGATTCGATGTAAAAAGCACACGCATGCAAAAATGTAACATGTGGCTCCTCTGATGGATCATTTGTGATGAAAAAATAGCCAACCTGGCAAGAAAAAGACACATTTTGTTCTCCGACGTCGTCCAGCATGACTGGGCATTTTACCACCCCTGCAGACATGTGAAGATCCTAGGCAGCCAGGTCTTATAAGGATCCAAGATCCTAGAAGGTCATGCTAGCATTGCTCTCATTTGTCCAGAACCAAAAATAATAATGGTGTTTTCTATATTATTTGTGCAACATTTAATGATGTCTTGATTGCATTACATCACATAGGCAAAACATCAATTGTCCAAAACTAATTTGCAGCACCCAGAAAAGCAGCAGCAAGTGACATTGGCGTATCCAGAATGGTGGTTTGGGGGAAAATTCAAAAACAAATATTACACAATATTGAAAACTCATCAGAATTTACTTGCTTATGCATTGATAGCTGATTTAAAACAAAATTATCTCGGAAGACGTTGCTTAGATTGTCTTCTATATCAGAAAACGTGTCAATTTTGTGCCCATTTCAGGCAGTTTTGGAGGCCATGGCCGCCATGCCCTCCACCTGGATCTGCTAGTGGCAAGTGATGTCATCATTTAATGTTGAAACATTAGTTATTAGTATTGCATCCTTGTAACAATAGGTACAGCAAATATCAGTAGACGATGCAATGTCACATGGTTCTGGAGTACAATTATTCAGACACCTCCATCTTCATGTGTAGCCATTGGCGGATCCAGAACGGTGGTTTGGGGAGGGCGAGGGACCGCAAGTGGTTTGGAAGGGGGGGGGGGATAATTCCAAAAAAATATCACACAATTCAGAAAACTCATCGGATATCGCTTGCTTATGCATTGATAGCTGATTTAAAACAAACTTTCCTTTGTAAAAGTTGCTTAGATTGTCTTCTACATCAGGAAATGTCTAAATTTTGTGCCGATTTCAGGGTTTTTTTTTGGGGGGGGGGAGGGGCATGGCCGCTACCCCCACCCCTGGATCCGCTAGTGTGTGTAGCACTCATTGTAACGATCACAAAATGTGTTGTGGTGACAAAATGTGCTGTGTGTTGACACAATATGCTGCGTGTTGACAAAATGTGTTGTATGTTTACAAAATGTGCCAGAGTGCCGATTTTTATAAATGTTAGTCACCGAGGCGTGAACAAAACCTTATTTTTAGAGTAATTGGCCATAAGAGCGCGAAAAATGGAAGTGGGTTAGCCTGGCTGTTTGTCGGTGTCAGCCTCAAGGTTTGCTTCACCTCTGATCACGCCATGAACGTAATTGGCACCCAAACATCTGTGCCAAATACGGCAAGATCCTGCTACCGTTTTCCAGCTAACTCTGAAAAAAACTTAGGGGCGTCCAAACGCCCCACTCCAGCACGCATGGGCGTAACCGCCACTGGGGACGGGGAAGACGCATCCCCCCCCCAACATTTTCGGATTTTAACATTACGCCTATGGGCGTTGCATGGAAAGAATCGACTTCAAAGTACCCCCCCCCCCCCCATACTTTCGGAAGGTAGTTACGCCCATGCCAGCACGCCGCGGGTTAAGAAAGCCATAGATAAGTTAAGAAAGCCATCTATAAAAGCATCACTAAGTGTGCAATTGATGTCAGGTCACGGTCAGGTCAAAGGTCAAAATCGACGTACCTACATGAAGTTATGGGCTATATTTTCAATCATAAGTATTCGATTGCGATAATATCGCCCAAAAGTGCTCTGGAAAGTATAATATATATCCCGTTTAACCCTACGGGGGGCAGATTTTGCCCCTCCCGGTGGTTTTTCACTTGCCGTTTCTAAACCGTTAGGCCTAGGGTCCTGAAACTTTGTGACTTTTCCCAAAATTGAATGGCGCGCGTTGTGTCAAAATTTGGGAAACAATCAGTTTGGCAGAGGCGATTCCAGGCTCCTGTTTTGGGAGGGTGTTACGAATGCGGTTTTGCGTCGCAAACTTCCTCCGTGGTTTGCAGTGCAATAAATGCGTCAGAAACAATTTAAATGCAATATGCATCATAGATACTGGAATTGTACATATTTTTGGGGCAGAGGCGCACTCAAAATAAAATAGAATGGGAGGCGATACCGACCCTCAAATTAGGTCCAACTTCAAATTAGTAAGATGATAAAAGCGTTACGCGCATTGTGCCCCTTGTTTTTCCTGGATCCGCCTATGCGCAATATATCAAATTTAACAAATTACAGCATATAATACCCACATGTGACGTTCACCAAACAATGACGAACAGAACATATTTATTTTCCAGAAAATTTTACATTCCCTGAATACGCCTATGATTTTTTTATTTGTTTTTGGTCTTTTGATATAATAAATACCAGTACATTTGAAGCTCAAAAACGTTTGGAGCATGAGAATCGGTCGAGCCACATGGCCGCAATGACCTTTCAAAAACACCCAAAATGTTTGAATTTGTTTGTCCCCTGGCCCCCTATGTTTGAGCAAAACAAAAATATCCGGGTCCAAAAAGAGAGATCTTGTCATGACGAATAGAATGGCGTTTTCCCCATCGAAATTGACCGAGTGGTTCTCGAGATCTCGGGGGGGGGGGGGGGGCAGAATCTGCAGTCTTATCAGAATATTATCAGTCTTAATGTGTCTTATATTATCAGTCTTAATGTGTCTTATTTCGGTCTAATAGGACCCCTGTCAGGCCTCAGAGGGCCCTCGGTGTGTGTGTGTGTGTGTGAAAGGGATCTAAGAGGGCATTATTCAGACTTGAGAGGGTTGTATGGAGTATGCCGGGCTTATACCTGTCGGAAAGGGTCTTCAGCCGGTCTGAGAAGGCACGTAGCCGACCTAAAGAAAGGATACAAAATGTTTGTTTTAGTTGGAATTTGAGTTATGAGGCTGGCATTGCAGCTTCAGTATTCCATTTGCCGCTCCAACTTTAAATATAATGAAAGCTACACCGTCTGATCATCGTCACCGTTCTCCCCTCTGGAGCCCAGGCGGGCCAGAAGGACCCACCCAAGCTTCAGGGAGCTGTCTTTGCAGCCCCCTGGCTACATACCTGCATAACATAACTATTACCACAATCACTTTCCTGTTGGTCATTGGCACTCATTCTCAAACACAACTGCCGATCGAAATAAAAAAACAAGCTTCGGTTCTTTGGACACGGTGTGCCTGGTGAACGTGTCTGGCAAGCCACCGTACCTAGGGTATTTTATCAAGAAATCGTCAATTGTCCAGCACCATTAAGTTAATATAATAATTCCTACCATATTATGTTCGCATCCTACCAGATAGATAGATAATGGTGAGATAAAAAATTATGAGATGCAAATATTTCCGATTGTGTGCCTTCAAACGATTCCTTAAACCCTTTAACTTGCACGGACAGTACGTACAAGTTTTTGGAGATCTGCCAACTTGTACGGACACTGTCCGTAGTGGTGGCGACGCCTATGCTGCTCAAATTGTTTTCTCTGACGTCTTCCCCGTCACCCAACAAATGTATTGTATTCCCCCTCTCGACGACACTTCGCGCTTACGACCCGACGCCACCCCCCAACAATTCAACAATTTTTCGCCGAGGAAACGAGGAGCGAAATTTTTGCCCCCAACCAAACTCGAAACCTAGATCCGCCACTGATATAATCATATTAGGGAAAGTTATGATATGCACTTTCAGGCTGACATCAGCGTGCATACCACTTCAGACCATGTGTTGTGTTGGTGTGTTGTGTTGACCATGTATGACCATGTTGACCATGTATGTGTTGGCAGCTTTACAGGCAATGCAAAGCTGGAAAAATATTGAACCTTGAATTCCGTAGTCTGTTAAATAAATACAATTCATATTTCCATTTTGAGCTTCATTTGACTCAATGGCAGAACCTTCCCGGAAAGCCTCACACAATTCTAAAACCCATCAGATTTTACTTTCTTATAGGTACATTTTATAATAACTGATTTCAGCACATTTTCCTTAGTAAAAGTTGTTTAGATTTGTTTAACAATGAGGAGTCAATTTTTTTCTTCGATATCGGACGTTTTGGGGCCATGACAACTATGGTCATCTTGTGATGTATGGAACTTTTAGTGATTTCTGGCAGGTGGCAAATAGTAGTTCGTTCTGGTTTTGTTATGATACTGAAGTGTTTTGCCAAGCTTCTGTGTGCAGCCAACAGTAACAAGTATCACTGCTGTCTTACTGTCTAGTCTTGCTGATAATCTCTGTCTTGGCTGTTCTCATTGTTATGTTATCCCTTTGGAAGGAATCGTTTTTGTTGTGCACAGTTATCAAGCACAGTTATCACAGTTATAAATTTTACCTCCTCCCCTCCCGGATTTTCTCCATAACTTGACAACTATAATAGATGTCAACTTGAAACATTCAGCACCTTATGCAGCGTCCATTCTCCGTCTTCTCAAGAAATTTTAATGAAGATAATGAAAATCGCTTTTTTAGACGTGGTAAATCCGAGGTCATTCACTTGACCTGCAAGGTCACCCGTTAACCTGAAACCTAAAAATCGCATACTGTTAGATTCCTCTTATGACATGCAACATGCTGGTCTTACCGCATTGCTCTAAGTTGCTTGGTTTGGATGTTAACAGGGGGCCTGTCAGCCCCCCCTCGTAGGGCCAAGGTGAAAAAACTCCCGTAGGGCGAGGGTTAAACTTCCATCTAAATTTGTCTGTGTCATGTGCAGATTCGCAACGTTGCGCGCCAAACATTATGTAACTGCGGACATTAGGGCTCCAAAGATTTGGGGGGTCGAAATCCCAAACCGAATTTTTCAACAACGAAAATGTTTGCAACTTAGCTCATTTTCCCAGAATTAATTGAATTATAATGTGTTACCACGATTTTTTCTCTCTCGATTAATTGCCCATTCCCTGATATCGACGCAAACAATTACAAATTTGTGGATATATCAATAACTGTCATTATTTAGAGGTCTAAATACCAAACCGAATTTGTCAGAAAAATGATTGTAACAGAGCAGAATTCACATTTGCAGAATTAATGGAAATATAATGCGCTATGACTTTTTTGAATTTGTAGCGGCAATATTCCTTATACTACGGCAAACACTGATACTTATACTACGGCAAACACTGACTGATTGTCCGCTCCGATGTCCGCGCTTGGTGCGTAACGATAAGTGTAGCAAAACAAGAACAGCTTCTTGCGTGGAACATTGACAACTTTGTTACACTTTCCTAGAGGGTACACCCGCCAAATCGGGTAACAGGGCCCACAGGCGTTTTTCACCACCCGGTGGGTGGTGAAAAACGTCTGTGGGCCTTGTTACAATTTTTTTCCACCACCCACCACCCGGTGGGTGGTGGGAAACGTCTGTGGGCCCTGTTACCCGGCTGTGACGGGTTTACCCTCTAGGAAAGGGTAAACAAGTTTTAAGTGAACCCAGCCCTTATCACCCGATCGCGCAGTTCCGTCAGAATGTAGGGTCAAAAGCCTTACGTGTTACAAAGCCTGGGCACGCTCCTTCCACCCATGCTGACCTCATCTAGCCGCAGTCTTTGCCACCGTCCACCATCCCTGTCCACCATCCACCATCCCGGTGGTCCACCATCCCAAATGGTGGTCCACCATCCCTGTCAAAAGTAAATGGCTACCACAAGCCGGGGCGTGATCCTTATCGAATCAAGTATCCAGCTTTGCCAAGGCGGGAGGGTTGTCGGTCGGTTGTGTATAGCAACTGTGCAGCTGGGGTACTACAACATATCAAGGTCTGCAGTGCAAAACATGTTTTTTGCAATGTTCGCATTCCGCTCATAGTTTTCACATAAACGATTTCCCAATTGCTGGGCCAGATTTGTTTAGAGGGTCATCAAGCTTTGCCGTCGCCATGGGAGGATGACTGTGAAAGGAATGTTGCAACCGCCGAGATGGCCTCTCCAGGGAAGTGTTCAGTTATTAAAAGGGGCCGTCTTTTGCTCACTGCTGACGTCAGAAGCGGGAGCGCTGTATGCCATCTGCCGGATCTGGTGAAACATGATACGGTACCGGGTCAAAAGGTCGCCGTTCAGGATGGGGCAATATGGAATCGCGTTGTTTGTGAAAAGTTTATGGTGTTACTTGACTTTTCAGTCCGATAAATTGCTGTGTCGTAAACATATTTTGAAATGTCGAATACAAAATCCAGACCTATCATACTTAGGGAGCCATAAGTCAGTCAAACATATCGATATTAGCCGTTTTCACGAAGGATTATTGCGCTGAAAAGTTTCTGAAAGATTCTGAAAGTTTTGAAAAAAACTACACCACTTTTACATGCGATTTTTAGGTGGAAATGTCCCTCATTTTTTTGTTTAATATGTTGGTAAGAATAAAATATTTGACAAAATTGCGGTTTGGTGGTAATAAGCAATATAAGTATTGATATGATCTTCCTGAAACTTTCCAGGAAGATTCCACCATTTTGTCAACATATTTTATTCTTACCTACATATTACAAAATTATGAGGGACATTTCTAACCAAAAATCGCATGTAAAAGTTGTGCAGTTTTCCAAAACTTTCAGAATCTTTCAAAACTTCTCTGCGCAATAATCCTTCGTGAAAACAGCTATTTCAAAATTAGGAGGGACATTTCTAGCCAAAAATCGCATTAAAAAGTTGTGTAGTTTTTCATAACTTTCAGAATCTTTCAGAAGCTTTTCAGCGCAATAATCCTTCGTGAAAACGCCTATTGCTTTGAAATTGGGTTTGGGCATCGTCCATACTTGGTTCTCCAATATATATTCTGATTTTTGAATATTATTTGATATTATTCTATATGATTTGATGAAAAAACAGATTTTTGTGTTAAAAAATCCACAAAATAAAAACTTTCAAACATATTGAAAACCCGGAATATATATTGGAGAACCTAGTATGGACGATGGACGATGCCCAAACCAAATTTTAAAGCAATATCTATAGATTTTGATTGACCTATGGCTCCCTAAACATGATAGGTCTGGATGTTGTATTCGACATTTCCAAATATGCGTGCTGTAAACCGAGCGTTGCTGGGTGTCGTAAGCAGGGTGTTGTGGAGTGTCGTAAGCAGGGCGTTGTGGAGTAACGCGATCTGGTTGATGACTATACCTATTTTGTTGTGTCGCCCTACGGGAGCTTTTTTCACCTTCGCCCTACGGGGGGGGGGGGGCTGACAGGCCCCCTGTTAACTTCCAAACCAAGCAACTTAGAGCAATGCGGTAAGAACCAGCATGTTGCCTGTCATGAGAGGAATCTAACAGTATGCGATTTTTAGGTCTCAGGTCAGCGGGTGACCTTCCAGGTCAAGTGAATGACCTCGGATTTACCACGTCCAAAACAGCGATTTTGCTCTTGAAAACTTCAAAATTAGAAATTGATAAATGTAAATCAAAAGGCATGTTCCTAGACCAGTTTTGGCTCAGAAATACATAAAAGGTAACTATTTGTTCGTATCTTGTCATTTTTTTTTTTAAATGAAGTCATCAGTTTCTTACACTTAGGGAGCCATCACTCAGTCAAAAATGAATATATTGCTTTGAAATTTGGTATGGGTATTGTCCATGCTCAGTTCTCTCACATATATTCTGTTTTTTTTTACATCTTTGAAAATTTTAATTTTGTGGGGATTTTTCCAACAAAAATCTTCTTTTTTTATTTTAGGGGTCAAGAACCAAACAGTTTCAAAATCCGAGATTGCCATTTAAAAGAAAATGCCATTTTGTATCTTTGGTGCATTTCGTTTGCAATTTCCTTCAAAACTCTGTTTTCTACCATTTTTTTCAAATATTTATCGTTTTTCCACCAACATGATGTCATTAAAACATGATTATTTTCCAAACAGCTAAACTAATTTCAACTTTTTACAGCTTACGTATAATTGCTGTAAACTCAGCTACCGAAAATTTCAGCAAGATGCACCGCATGTGTAAACAGTTATTCAATAAAAACCTCAGGGGGGGGGGATGTCAGCCCCCCTGTTAAGTTGGTTTAATTTCTGTAGTTAACATTTTTGTAAACCGTTTCCAGGTATGTGTTCTTTATATAATTCATCTCAGATAATGCTGTCAAACTGCCGTTGTTGTTCGCCCGACACGGGTGCATACATGTTAATAGGGTTAACCCTCCCCCCACGGGGGGGGGGGGGGCCTGACAGGCTCCCCTGGGGTTTTTCTTGAATCACTTTTTGCACATGCGGAGCATCTTGCTGCAATTTTCGGTATCTGAGTTTACAACAATTATACGTAGGCTGTAAAATTTAATTTAAATTGGTTAAGTAGTTTGGGAGATAATCATGCTTTGATAACGTCATGTTGGTGGAAAAACGATACATATTTGAAAAATGGTTGAAAACAGAGTTTTAAAGTAAATTGCAAACGCAATTCACCTAAAATACAAAATGGCATTCTCTTTAAAATAGCTATCTCGGATTTTCAACATTTTAGGTTTTTGACCCCTAAAATAAATACAAACTGATTTCTTTGGAAAAATCCCCACAAAATTAAAATTTTCAAAGATGTTAGAAAAACCGGAATATACGTGAGAGAACTGAGTATGAACAATGTCCATACCCAATTTCAAAGCAATATCTTCATTTTGACTGAGTGATGGCTCCGTAAGTGTAAGAAAATCATGACGTCATTTTTTGTTATAACTTTTTTTACTCTTTTTTTGGCAAGATACGAACAAATGATTACCTTTTCTGTATTGCTGAGCCAAAACTGGTCTAGGAACATGCCTTTTTATTTACATTTATCAATTTCTAATTTTGAGGTTTTCTGAAGAGCAAAATCGGTGTTCTGGACATGGTAAATCCGAGGTTCCACTTGACCTGGAAGGTCACCCGTTGATTTGAAACCTAAAAGTCGCATATTCCTAGATTCCTCTCATTCCTCAAGTTTATCTGAAGGGCGTACAGTGACCATATAGTTTCACATTGGTCGTATAAATTATGTATGAGGAGGAAAAACATATGAGGAAAAACATTCTGGAATGGATACATATTTAATTAATGTGCCAATTTTTTTATCTCGGATAAACTGCTTCCCCAAATGTTTGGTTAATACAACTAATAGATACACATATCTGATTAATAGCTTTAACAATGATCTACATATTCACTGTCAGCGTCGCTAATTCATGTTATTGGGGGTGTACAAATATTTAAATGTCGAAATATTAATGTCTTCATTTCTTTCTAGTATGCCAGGAAGACGCCCTTATTGTGTTGGGATTCGAGCGGGCGGTTCTTAAGCGTTATATTATAATGTGCTTATATTTAGAAATAGCGTTTAATAGTTATATTATATTTTAACTTAAAGCTTTGCTTTGATTTTAAACAGGACACGCCAGGAACGGCGACCCCAGAAGCTGTCCTTTGCTGGCCGCAGACGGTCACGAGATCGGGTGGGTCAGCCGGGCCGGCCGAGCGCGAGGCTGGTGGGTCGGGTCGCAACCGTACACTAGGGATACCGTACCGTACCGTACACTAGGGGTATCGTCCCGTACCGTACAACCGTACTCCGCTACCATAGGGAAGACAAGGTTGTGCGTCGGTACGCGATGTTCCTAAACCAGACGGCGAAGAATTTCACAAATTCAATGCGATATTTTTACAAGACAATTTTTGGGTGTAAATTTTAACCGAGTAGTTGCAAAGACATAAGCCTCTGAAAACCCAAAGCTTCGGTTGGGCCGCTCATTCGTAGATTTTCCCCCTAGTTGACGGAAGACCTCGCCTCCACTCGGTAATAATTTCATTGGCAAAAAATGGATGTAGTCTTCCGATAGGATGATGTCAATAGCTCAACAAATCATGCATATTTTTATATCGCTACTTGCATTTTAACAGTTTTTAATTTACACCAGTAAGACGCCGTAGTTGGCCATGAACGAGCGAGCGCGAAGGAAATGTATAGCGAATTTCAACTCCATCGGGCAAGTAGTTTCTGAGATACAAAAAGGGTGCGCAGGTGCACGTTCAGAGGCACGCCACCCCTGACTTGTGGGAAAGTGGCGGCTGAGGAGGTCCCAAACCACACACAAAATTTGAACACAATCGGCTAAGCCGTTCCTGATATATATAATAGAGGTGTGCACGTGCGCAAGTGCAGATGCACCCCACCCCTGACGTGTGGGAAGGCGGCGGCTGAGGGGTCCCTAGCCACACACCAAATTCGAACACAATCGGCTCAGCCGTTCCTGGGATATATAATAGGGGTGTGCACGTGCGCACGTGCAGAGGCACCCTACCCCTGACTTGTGGGAAGGCGGCGGTTGAGGGGTCCCTAACCACACACCAAATTTGCACACAATCGGCCCAGCCGTTGCAGAGTTTTTGCGATAAAACACTTTTCAACACCCCTCACGCGACACGTGCCACGCGCAGTGGTAGTTACTCACGTGAGTCGGCTCTGGTCTTCAACAGGGTATGTTGGATGGGGCTGCTCAGCAAAGAAGTCTGCTTGTCAATCGGACGTGCGGTTACAGAGATATAAGTCTCCAAAAGCGTCGCCACGGGCCGGGCCGGGCCGAGTCGGGCCGGGCCGCTCATATTCAGATTTTTCCCAGATACCACGGAAGGACGAGCGAGCGCTTTGCGCTCGCTCGTAATAACGTAATGTAAATTATGCCAAGCAAAACACCACTGATATTTGCAGGTCATTGCCTGGTGACCTCAAGAAAGCGTCTTTGATTTTCCAAACGAATCAAATTTCACGTTAGGTGCTGATGATGGTGGAAGCTTCATGATGATACATCGTCATTCTTTGGCGTCATTTACTGCATATTTCGAAAACAATATGAATGGGCAATGGAGTACGATGTATCTGGCAGGTCAACTGAAACGCAGTTTGTAGTTATCGTGTCATCTGCCACCCCTGTGATAATGATGGAGTAAGATACAGCGAAACACGACCTGTCGTAATAAATCCGTTCAAACAAACGAACATGTTGTTCCAGATAGGTATGTGTTCCTAATTGCGAGTACGTAACGAGGCCAAATCAGGATCCTTGAACAAATTACAGAATCATCTGCACTAAAAAAGGACGCTGAGTGATTCATTCAGCAGAAAATATGACGACAGACAATACATTATGCCTATCAGTGTCTACTTTGGACATACTATCGGGCTTATAATGCACCACACACTGACAAGACGCCGTGGCTAACTGCCCGACTGTGTTTCCGGGCTTATAGTACACAGCATTCCAGCAGTCAACGGAACTAACTCCCCCTCTGCGTTCCCCGCGTATTCGAAGGACGGTGAAGGACGGGCAGCTGCCGCGTCCACAGCATCTGAAGTCACTAACTGCCCTTCTGTGCCTCTCCAGCCTGAAGTCGGGCAGCTGCCGCGTCCACAGCATCTGAAGTCACTAACTGCCCTTCTGTGCCTCTCCAGCCTGAAGTCGGGCAGCTGCCGCGTCCACAGCATCTGAAGTCACTAACTGCCCTTCTGTGCCTCTCCAGCCTGAAGTCGGGCAGCTGCCGCGTCCACAGCATCTGAAGTCACTAACTGCCCTTCTGTGCCTCTCCAGCCTGAAGTCGGGCAGCTGCCGCGGCTTCACGACGGCAGCGAAGTGCGCGGCGTCATCGTGACGCTGAAGGACGGCAGCACATTCGACTTCCAGAGCCGCTACTTCGCACCCTGGGTGGGCATCCCTGAGGACCCGGTGACTGGCTCGGCACACACCGTTCTGGCGCCGTACTGGGCCCGCCAGCTCAGCTCTGACCGACTCTGGGCCCGGCAGTGCTCGCCGAGAGGAGGTCTGCTCGGGCTGTTCGTGGACTGGGACCGGGAGAGGGTTCTCGTGGATGGCGAGGCGGTTATTGTGATGCAGGGAAAACTGAGGTTCGAGTGAGAGGGGATGAAGATGAGGGGTAGACGGAGCTGAGGTGAAGACAGTGACAAAGGCTTGTTGAATGTTTTTGAAGATAAAAAATGCGGCAAAATAACACAGATGTGTTTGTATCAACACTTTTTAAATCACGTTCGAAGACACCCACCTCAAGATGACTATTTTCTGTTTTAATAGCATGAATAGAAATATTCGCCAAATTTTACACAACAGGCCTTGATCATTGTCTTCCCCTTCTCTGCAGAGGCCAATACATGTAATTTTGCATTCGCACCTATCGCTATGGGGTATCCCCCAAAATAAGGTAGTACATTGTGCTTTGGTGGACGATGACATTTGGTTACCTCCTGTGCATTTGGTGAACTGCTTTATATGTTATTTTAACTTTCTATCAAAGCGTCTATGATTGGTTCTATCACGCATTATACGATGCTTTGCTCACTGGCATTTTCTGTCTCGCGCGTTCTCTACAATGAGATAATATGTATTTTTGTCTGATGCAATTGAATGACCGCAGAGGAGGAAATACAAGCTATTGTTACACGGTATGTTTTAACCATGCAATTGGACACATTATGCTAGCCTGGCTACTGGCGAGGTCATTCGGTTCCCCCGCTTGGGTCGGCGTGAGAGACGACTATAAATGACGACAGTCGCGTAGTCGTAAAGCCACCACCATTATACTAGCTGTGCTGTTGGTTGCCAGTTGCTATGAACTTGTGTCTTATTCCAATCGTTACAGTCAATGACCATCACAGTCATAGGCGGCGGAGGAACGGGGGGGGGGGGGGGGGGGAGGGGAGACCGGGGCACCGCGCCCCCTTGAATTTGTAAGGCGGGCACCCATATCAAAGTGCCCCCCCTTAAATTTGGTATGGCTAAGATAATTACGATAGATATTGACGTAAAACTTACAGTACTTTATACTACATTAATTATACGTCTTCTAAAAAATAATTGAAATTGATGTAGTACTTTGGGAGATAAGGACGTTTTATGACGTCATGTCATTACATTTGGGCTCGTTACATTTGGGCTGTCATTGGTTGAAAATCGATACATGTTTGAAAAACTGTAGAAAATCGAGGTTTGATCAACATGGCAAATACAAAACGTCAAAAGAAGGGAAATTACAAGCTCGTTAAAATGGCGAAATCGGATTTGTGAAAGTTAGTTTTTTTAACCCTAAAATAAATAACAAACCTTTTTTTCGGGAAAATTTCCACAAAATCAAAATATTGAAGATATAAAAAACGGAATATACATTAGATAAATAAATATGGAAGATATCGCAACCAAATTAAAAACAAATATATATTTACTTTTGACTGACTTATCCCGCGCCGTACCGGACGGGTGGTATCACGCGCCGTACCGGACGGGTGGTGCTTAGACGGCAGTTTTAGCCGTCTAAGCACCACCCCCTCAGGTCTAAGCACCACCGGGTCCTCAGGGATGCCACCCCCTCCTTAAGGTTTCTCAAGGATAGAGGAAAACGGCGGCGCTGCACGCCACCGTCATTTGCAAAGGTGTACGGACATCAATTACCCACATTGTGTGAAATTCCTGACCTCGAGTCATCTCAGGTCAGGTCACTAGGCCAGGTCACGTGCCCCCATCTCCAAAAACGTTAGCGGTCGTACCACAACCACAGTTTTTGACTGATTGGTTTCAAACTTACAGAATTGCGTATGGTCATAGGTACCTACAATTCGTTCTTCTCGGATTTTGTATATCGGTGACCTCAGGTCGGGTCAATTTCGTGACCTCCCCATTATAAGTCAATGGGGAAATGTTCAAATGATATACACAATATTAGTCCAATTCCGTCTGGATTATATCATCATAGGCCATTATTGATGATCCAGGTGAAATTTTTGTTCAGTGACCCCTACAGGGTCAGCTGAAGTCATCCGAATCCACCATCACTTTATTGTCAATAACTCTCAACCGAATGAAGATAGAAGTGAAACCGACACCAATGTGTTTGTCTCGTCGAGACACGTCTCCCAATATGCAACATGACCTACTTGGGTCACCACTTGACCTAGACCTGAGGTCAAATTTCTCAGTTAACCTAACCTGGTCAACATGAATATGATTCGAAGAGCCTTGACGAGACAAAGACGATGGCATACAATGTATTGCTTTATCTTTATCCGGTAAAATTTATTTGAGAAAAACAGTTTGCCAAAAAAGTATATGTTTGACTTTTGATGACCTCTGGAGCAGTTTTCGTCACGGGCCCACCAACCCCCAGTCCCGCCCGGCCAAGGCCCATGAACACCAAGCCCAGGCCCGGACCTTGCCCGGTCAAATTGATAATATTGAGGCCCAGGCCCGGTCCGGCCCGTTCATATTAAGCATATACATATTTTCACAAAATTTGAAATCACTATACTAGCATATTTACTTGTATACTCTAAATGTGAAACAATGAACCAACTATGCTAACCAAGAACAAACAAAAAGCCACAGCCACATCAACAGTGTGCTGCTGTGGAAGTGAACTTCTGGTTGAAATATTTTTCAGCTCTGACCTGAGCATCACCATTCTCAGCCCAGGCCCGTCCAGAGCCCGGTGATTTCCTTAAAGTTGAGGCCCAGCCCAGGCCCAGCCCAGGCCCAGCCCAGGCCCAGCCCAGGCCCAGCCCAGGCCCAGCCCAGGCCCAGCCCAGGCCCAGCCCAGGCCCAGCCCAGGCCCAGCCCAGGCCCAGCCCAGGCCCAGCCCAGGCCCAGCCCAGGCCCAGCCCAGGCCCAGCCCAGGCCCAGCCCAGGCCCAGCCCAGGCCCAGCCCAGGCCCAGCCCAGGCCCAGCCCAGGCCCAGCCCAGGCCCAGCCCAGGCCCAGCCCAGGCCCAGCCCAGGCCCAGCCCAGGCCCAGCCCAGGCCCAGCCCAGGCCCAGCCCAGGCCCAGCCCAGGCCCAGCCCAGGCCCAGCCCAGGCCCAGCCCAGGCCCAGCCCAGGCCCAGCCCAGGCCCAGCCCAGGCCCAGCCCAGGCCCAGCCCAGGCCCAGCCCAGGCCCAGCCCAGGCCCAGCCCAGGCCCAGCCCAGGCCCAGCCCAGGCCCAGCCCAGGCCCAGCCCAGGCCCAGCCCAGGCCCAGCCCAGGCCCAGCCCAGGCCCGGCCTATGGCCCATAGGGCCAGTCCAACCCGTGACGAACTCTGTTCTGGAGCCTAAGCTATTGACCTGAGCTAAAATTTGAGGACACCTTGGCGATGACATTTTTCAAGAGCTTTCGATTTGTTTCCATTTGTTTCTAGCTAGCATATAGTTCCCGATATATTTGGGGGTTTCTGGAGCGAAGTCCTAAAACTGGAAAATATGACCTCTGATGACGGACGACCTCTGGTGACCTGAATACTAACCTGAGTAAAAAGATGACTGGAATAGTTTCAAAATGATTTTTGACGAGCTTCCGAACGTTTTTCGGTTTTTATCTACGTCCCATAGGAGCCGAGTTGAAGGGGGGGTCGTCGAAAGTCGAAACGCCCCCCCCCCCTTCACGGCACGGCGAAGGTGGCGCCGAGCACCGGCACGGCGCGGGTTACGGCTCTCTAAGTATAAGCAACTCATGACGTCATTTTTCAGTTGCGTTTGTTGGCTTTTAGCGACCGGGTACAGACAAATAAATGTCACCGTTGTGTTTCTGAGACACAACTGGTCTAGAAACATGCTTTTTTATTTAGATTAATCAATTTCAAATTTTGATCGTATGCGACCTGACCTTGAACTTATATGAGGTTAGGTTGTGAAAATAACTGCTACTATAAAATTATACGTTTGAAATATTCCATAAAACATATGTTGCATGAATTTCGCATATATTTTGCACATAGTGACCGTTTGTGACCCTGACCTTGCTTGACCTGTGCTTACAATTTCACTTTTGTTTATGTGGGAGATGTACATGTATGACATGTACGTACATGATGTACGTACATGATGTACGTACATGACTTTTGTTTATGTATGAGATGTACATGTACAGATGTATTATTCTAGCCGCGACCAGGGACCTAACCAAGGGGGGGGGGGGGCACGGGAGACATCCCCCCGATCAAACACCAATTTATGCTAGGTAAAATGCGATGGTGCCGACGACCCGACCCCCCCCCCCCCCCCCCCAGTCAACAACATTTGGACTGAGGAGTGATATTTGAAGAGTGAAATCGAAGTGCCCCCCCCCCCCCTTGCCCAGAATCGTTCCGCCGCCACTGATCACAGTTATAGTTAGAGCAACTGACTGAAAGAACTAAGATCATGGTAAGATCACAAGACATGAGAGTGTAATTACCAAACACAAAACAACTGACTTCCGTAACAAGCTCATGGCTTCTTGGCCCACTGGCGCTGATTGCAAGGTGACCACCACACCCCTCAGCCAGACAGGAGCGACGGATGACCACCACACCCCTCAGACAGACAGGAGCGGCGGATGACCACCACACCCCTCAGACAGACAGGAGCGGCGGATGACCACCACACCCCTCAGACAGACAGGAGCGGCGGATGACCACCACACCCCTCAGACAGACAGGAGCGGCGGATGACCACCACACCCCTCAGACAGACAGGAGCGGTGGATGACCACCACACCCCTCAGACAGACAGGAGCGGCGGATGACCACCACACCCCTCAGACAGACAGGAGCGGTGGATGACCACCACACCCCTCAGACAGACAGGAGCGGTGGATGACCACCACACCCCTCAGACAGACAGGAGCGTCGGATGACCACCACACCCCTCAGACAGACAGGAGCAGCGGATGACCACCACACCCCTCAGACAGACAGGAGCGGCGGATGACCACCACACCCCTCAGACAGACAGGAGCGGCGGATGACCACCACACCCCTCAGACAGACAGGAGCGGCGGATGACCACCACACCCCTCAGACAGACAGGAGCGGCGGATGACCACCACACCCCTCAGACAGACAGGAGCGACGGATGACCACCACACCCCTCAGACAGACAGGAGCGGCGGATGACCACCACACCCCTCAGACAGACAGGAGCGGCGGATGACCACCACACCCCTCAGACAGACAGGAGCGGCGGATGACCACCACACCCCTCAGACAGACAGGAGCGGCGGATGACCACCACACCCCTCAGACAGACAGGAGCGGCTGATGACCACCACACCCCTCAGACAGGCAGGAGCGGCGGGGAAAAGTTTGCCCCATATAGGGCAAACTTTCCCGTCTAGGGCAAACTTTCCCGTCTAGGGTAATAGCATCCGCCAAGCTGTTCTAATTGAGGATACGTTTGAGCTTGTCAGTGCCATTAAAAGGGGCGCACGCAACGGAGGCGTGATGGACATGCGGCGACTATTTCTCACCATTTACTTCACTTCGCCGAACGAAAGCTACGGTCAACTCAGTTACGTCAGCCACTCACAACAGCTACGTCAGTCACTTTTCATATGCATGCATTTGAGACGGCCTAACATACTCATTTGACATAACAAAACGCTGTAGATATGCACAAACTGTCGGTGTTACATTTCGTTGAAACGATGACCAGCGAAGTAGTTCTCACAACTCACCAGCAGAGGTCCAGGTACGGCGAGCGGCTGGGGAGGGGGTGACCTAGTCTATCCCTGGGCCCTGGCCTCTTCTACGTTCCCAGTGATATCTACCTGGCAGCATCCATATATCCGGGAATATCCACGGTCTGTTAGATTCTGGAGCTATCTAAGTACATATGTTACAGACAATATGAAAAGTCAGGCAGTTTCGAAGCTGCCTGGCCGGCCCAGGCAGTTTCGAAACTGCCTAAAAAAACAGGCAGTTTGCAAACTGCCTGAAATTCCAGGCAGTTTGCAAAATGCCTGAAATTCCAGGCAGTTTCAAAACTGCCTAGGCAGTTTCAAAAACGCCTAGGCCGTTTGGAACCTCCCCGGACAATGCAAATGTGGAGAGCATCACATTAGTCAACTGAAACGGATAGCGCTTTAGCACATGGCGGGGAAGAGGCCATTTGTGGTCAGATACCTACATCATTATATTAAATAAAGTAAGACCCTGCAGTTAAGAGTATAATAGTTAAAGTTGATGTGACCGGCAGTGAAAATTATTTCTTTGAAATTTTACCTTCTATTAACAATACGAAAAGGTATCTATCGATGCAGATGTGTTGTTTGCGTACTGGCCACTGCAGGTGCCGCCATAAGTGTTTTGATCTTTTGTTGTATTCTGTGTCAGTTACTCTTAATATTTTCATCATTGTGCTGAATATCAACGAAGACTGTAGCATGGATTACCTAATACCTGGATGGGAAACTCTGCTCGCAACCCCTGTGACGAATAAAGTGCCGCTAGATGGCAGGACTAACAATGTCGCGCCGGAAGCCTGAGTTTCCTATCCAGGTATTAGGTAATCCATGGCTGTAAGCTGCCAAGCAGGGTCGTTAAGTTCTGCCTGGAACAAGATGTTCAGCTGTAGACGCACGGAACGTGTATAGAACGGCAAGACGATATCGTTAAAGGGAATTGGTCACCTTGAAAGTTGTCTTGAAATTTTGCTATACGGGGTATTTCGAGCTGAAAAAACGAATATGGCATTTGTTTGAACGATAGATGGATATCCGTCGAAAAAATGGCCATGTTTCTCTTTTCTCCTTCATGGCCATACAAAACTTCATGGCAATTATGACGTCATGCATATGATAGCTTGGATATGGAAACTATTGCACACAATAACGACGGACTTTAGGCATAAATACGCAGGCTGCTTGTGACGTAAACAACCGTTGTGAGGACCCTAAACAAGTTTCGGGTGCCCGAAACTTCTTCTTCTAAAAGTGGCCCACTAGTCCTGTGTCTAAATTACTTAGCTTAGCGAGGTAATTTTTCACCACAACCCGTTTTTCGATTTGCTCTACAAATCTGCTATCTCAGTTCAAAACCCCATGTTGAAGGTGAAATATTACCTTTAACATTGTGTGTATCGGTTCAGATAGACGATGATATTGTTGAACAGCTTGTCAGCGGGCGTTCTGGTTTTGGATTTTGTCTGTTTTTGTTGTTGTTGTTGCCTGATTCGGATTCATTTCGTTTCAGAACGTTGGCGAGAATCAGACTTTGCGAGGACTGCGATCTTGTTTTGTTTTGCCAGATGTTGTGTTCAGTAAACATTACGGTTATATATAATATTCACCGAACTGCAAGCACATCAGCCACTTTATGTGGATCCCGCCAATCAGGGGCGGCGGATTGCGGGGGGCAGGGCACCCAAAATCCCCCCAGTCTAAAATCCTGGGGGAAAAAGGGTAATTTTGCCCCCCCCCCCAGATTTTAGCCTCTAAAATCTGAGGGGAAAAATGACCCTTTTGCCCCCCCCCAGGATTTTCGACTGGGGGCATTTTGGGAACCCTGCCCTCTGCAATCGGCCGCCCCTGCCACTGATGCCTTTTCTTTGGTTTAGAGAACTTGGCACGCTTGTGTCAAATACACAGTGACGTTGAACGGATTTGTGTGGGATGGTGGGAACAATCGATGGGTCAGAGGAGAAGATGACTGAAAGGGATTGTTTCACCTTTCTGAAAGTTGTCAAATATACGCTGGTTGTAGTCGAAAATATTAAGTGCTGCTGAAAACGATGATTATTTTTTATCTCTCGATAAGTCACTTAATTTTATACGAATTAAGTTGTTAAATTTGGGATGATGACGTCATTATTGAGATATATAGAGCGATAGAGAAAACCTTTAGCTGCCAACTTATATGGCACAATCGTTTCCAGACAATTCTGGTGGCTTAAATACAAGCATTGTGGAACTGTGTTTTCTCCCGCACAGAACACAATGACGAGTGCGAGGCATTGCGATAGCTGAATATTTATTAAAAAAAATAATCAATCCATAACTGAGACTTCAAACAACGTGAAAAACTTCAATTTGGACCGCAACCTATCGCGTTGGCCGTTGTTTACATCGTACAAGATTCGATAAATACGTCTGACTTCGTCTGACTTACAGGACCAACAATCTTGAAGTCGCTGTCAGCCAATCAGCGGCGGGACTAGCCTAGACCCCATTTTGCAATTTTGAAATTCAATTGCTTAAAAACGGATAATAATTGGTGAAAATTACCTTATTATTAATTTAATAAAATAATTATTAATTAACCCGGCAGTCACTGGGGTATATTCTGTAACACGACTCACGGGGGGGGGGGGGGGGGATTTTTTTTAGCCCCCCTGGTATATTCAGAACCAATGATTACAGCGGGACGTGCAAGGCGGCATTCGAAAGCGCTCAATGAGATAAACCTAACGCAAACTTAAAAAAATCAAATTAAGGTCACATGTCAGGTCACGGTCAAGTCAAACGTCAACATCGAGGTATTTTAGTTTATGGACAATACTTGCCATCCATGGCCTTCGATTGCGCCTATAATCACCCAAAGTGCTGTCAAAGGTATGATACATATCCCACATGAGCTAAAGCGAGATTGTTGGAAAAGATCAAGGTCAAGGTCAGGTCACAAAAGGTCACTAAACACAAAATATCTACGAAAGTCATGCAGCACATGTTTCATGGATGCTTTTACGCGTATAATTCGATAGTGGTAGTCAGACTTCATTTACGTGAAGTTAGTGTCAAGTTCAGGTCAAGTTCAGGTCACTGAAGGTCAAAATTTGAAATTGATAAATCGAAATGAAAAAGCATGTTTCTATATCAGTTTTATCTAACAAAGACAGTGCTGGCATTTATTTGTCTTTATCCGGTCAATACAAACCAAAAAAGCAATTTCAAAATATGGCGTCATGATTTACCCATACTTTATATGCCATGACAGTCAAAAAAGATGATATCATTTTGAAATTTAGTATGGTAGTTTCCCATATGTCGTTATCTGACATATATTCCGTTTTTTTTTCTCTCAATATCTTAGAAAATTTGATTTTGTGAGCACTTTTTCAAAACAAGTTTTTGTGTGAAATTTTTGTGGTCAAAAACCAAAATTTTCGAAATTTTGAGATAGCTGGTTTGTAGCCCTTGCAATTTTCTACCTTTTAACTTTTTCGATTGAATTTTACTTCAAATGCGGCATTTGTACGGCCTGGCAAAGTTTAGCCGATTTTGGTGTCAAAATCGTGTTTAGTGCCGTCACTAAATTTACTATATCTCGGAAAAATTCTGACGATTTTTTTCTCATTTTTTTCTCTCAAAAGGTGTAAAAATGATGCCCGGAGAGGTACTGAAAGTTTGACGTCGATATCTGCATTAGTTATTGAGATATTCCTAATATTCCCAAGAGGGGGGGGGGGGGGGGGGGGGGCTAAACCCCCCCAGTGACTCGCGGGTTAATAATCTAGACATTTAAATATCGGCGAAAGATAATGTCTATGTCAGTTCAAAACCAATGCAAAGGTGAAACATTCCTTCGCCCTTCCTTCATTCCTTTCCTTCCTTCGAAACCTTCGCCCTGGTGGGGGTCATTTTGACCCCCGAGTATTTTCTCCTCACAAATAGTAGGAAAACGACGACACGCAGCGCCGCCAAATTTGGTACAGCTATTTGGGCATCAATTACCCACATTTTGTAAAAGTGTTGATATCAGGTCATCTCAGGTCAGGTAACCAGGTTACGTCAAGTGACCTTACCTCCAAAAGTGTTTGTGGTCGTGCCAAGGCCACAATATTTGTCCGACAGATTTGAAACTTGCATGATTTTATAAGGTCATAAATACCTACAATTCCGTTATCTCGGATTTGTTTTTTTGTATAGGTGACCTAAGGTCAGGTCCATTTCGTGACCTCCCCATTATAAGTGAATGGGAAACTATACACATACTTGCTTATAAGAGAATATGCACTGGATTAGGCCAATTCTTTCAGAATCATGTAATTTTAGCCCATTATTGATGACCCAGGTGCAATTGTTGCTTAGTATCCTCTGCAAGGCCAGCTGAGGTCATCTGAGGTCACCAGGATTGCTTTGCAAATAACTATTGGTATAATAAAGATAGAGACGTGTTAATGGCACCACTGTGTTAGTCTCGTCAAGCCGCATCGCCCCGTATGCAACACAACCTACCTGGATCACCAAATGACCTTTACCTGAGGTCAAATTTTAAAGTTTCCCTAATCAAGTCACCATTAATATATTTCGAAGCGTCTTGACGAGACAAAAACGATGGTGTTAAAATCAGTGTTGTATGTTTAACCAATACAAAGTTGTTCGTTACGGATGTGCGGACATCGGCGCGGACATCAATCAGTGTTTGCCGTAGTATAAAGAATAATGCCGCTACAAATTCAAATAAGTCATTATAGCGCATTATATTTACATTAATTCTGCAAATGTTCAGCTCAGTTACAATCATTTTTCTGACAAATTCGGTTTGGGATTTGGACCTCTAAATAATGACAGTTATTGATATATCCACAAATTTGTAAGTGTTTGCGTCAACATCAGGGAAATGGGTAATTAATCTAAAAAAGTCGTGGTAACACATTATATTCCATTAATTCTGGAAAAAATGAGCTCAGTTGCAAACATTTTTTTTAAATATTCGGTTTGGGATTTCGACGCGCCAAATCTCTGGAGCCACAATGTCCGCAGTTTCATAGTGTTTGGCGCGTAATGTCACGACACACGTTTTGGAATAAAATGCCATCGTGACCTTTGGTGACTTCTGGAGCCTCTTAATGTCCTTCTCGAGAGCTTTCGAACTTTTCTCCGCGTATTTCTAATCCTTTTAGTTTTCGAGTTAGTGGGGTTCATTTTGACCCCCACTTCGCCCACCAGGGCGACGTTGTCTCAGAGGCCCATCGGGGCGCAGGTTGATGGTCAACTTTGATTTCGGAGTCGGAGTCAGAGTTTGAGTTGACCCCGGGGGTCAGAGTCGGAGTCGCCTGAAAACTGATCGACTCCGTAGTCCATAGTCCTGGTCAGAATGTTACACGATTACGAAGGT
The DNA here is from genome assembly GCA_036785665.1 of Chirona hameri. Taxonomy (NCBI): domain Eukaryota; kingdom Metazoa; phylum Arthropoda; class Thecostraca; order Balanomorpha; family Balanidae; genus Chirona; species Chirona hameri. The sequence goes on from JAXIVJ010002252.1 coordinate 105,410, forward strand.
GACATCGCTGTTGCATGGGGCGTAGCCGAGTGCAACAGTGACTCACCGAACTGTAACCTGACGAAGTGTAACTGTCTTGTATTAAATTATATGCGTTATTCTTATTGTTAGGTATATATACAATTTCCCAAACAAAAACAAGATCCTCCATTTGCATAATGCAACCGTGTGCCAGCCAGTGGCGAATCCAGGGGGCGGGGCATGGCCCTTGCCCGCCCCTCAAGTTCCTGAAACTGTGATTTGGCCCCTCCAAAACGGCCGGACGTACAGTGGCTGACGGCACGCTCTACCCCCCCCCCCCCCCCCCACCCCCCACCCTCCCCAGTCAGCAACATTTCGCTGACGGCTGACGGCTTGCTACCCCCGGCTTGCTACCCCCCTTCCCCCTCCCGGTCAACAATTTATTGCTGATGGCTGACGGCCTGCTACCCCCACCCCGGTCAACAACTTTTTGTAAATACGCCACTGGATTTACCACCTGCTCCGCCCCCCTTAAAAACTAGATCCGCCCCTGGTGGCAACGCCAGAATGTTAAACGCTTATCAACAGAGGTACTGCAAAAGTATAACGAAGTTTAACCTTATGCTCATATTAGGATGAAATAAAAAAAGAAAATCCAAAATATATTTTCGGCTGTGAGGGGACCTAAAACAGTATGACAGGTATGGCATGGGCCATACCAACGTTTAGGAGCTGGAGTTAGCAAACTGCAACATCAACTTTGGAAGAATCAGCGACACGAATTTGGAATCAGCTATACCAACTTGGAATATTTTGTTAAGCTCAAGACCTGGAACTCTTAAACAAATTGCGCCGTGGAGCGGTGCGAACATTTTGAGTATTATGCCCTGGGTTGCTTTCTCATCAATGCGTCGCATTGCGTATGGTGCGGACCTCTAAACTCGCTATATTGTGCGTTTAAAAGTGCGGGGAAAAAGTGCTAAAGTGAACTATTTTGCCCAATAATATAGGAAAGTAGCAACATAACACATAAATGCGGCGAGAAACTGACCGATTTTTTTCCTAACCCGCATATAATTGAATTTGTAGTTAAATTGCGCCGCGGAGCGGCGCGAAAATGTTGAGTTTTATTCCCTGTACAACTGTATTCTTACTGTTGAAAGGCCCAAGGTCCCTTTAGATCGTCTAAGGGCCCCTCTGAATTTGTATACGCCCTTCCGACCTGTTCAGGGACTCATCTGGGATCCGCGAAGCGAAAAGACATAATGTGGAGTGGGTGATATATATATATAATACAAAGAGCGCTTACTCTACAGGAAAAAAATAAAATCGGATCTTTCGGGTATATTGTAGCACCCTGACGAAGGGTGTTACAATATACCCCAAAGCTCCGCTTTTAATATTTGTATTGTGGAGTAAGTCCTCTTTGTATTTAATCTTTATCTGGGATATCTACGTGCTTTAACCCTTCCAGTCTCACCAGAGACTCCTCTGACCTTCCATGAAGCCCCTCTTGTGTGTCAAGGGGCCCATTCGGCCTGTTCAGAGGTCCTTCCGACCTGGCCAGGGACTGCACTGGCTGCTTTGTCGCCCTGCCGACATGCTCAGGGGCAGGGGCGGCGGATTGCGGGGCGCAGGGTACCAAAAATCCCCCTCAAATGAAAATCCTGGGGAGGGGAAGGGTCATGTTGCCCCCAGATTGAGCAGGCTAAAATCTGGGGGGGGGGGGGCAAAACTACACTTTGCTCCCCAGGATTTTCGACTGGGGGAATTTTGAGTACCCTGCCCCCGCAATCTGCCGCCCCTGCTCAGGGGCCCCTCCGACCTGCCCAGGGGCCCCTCCAGTCTGGCTAAGAACTCATCCGGCATGTTCAAGGGGCCTTCCGACGGGCCCAGGGACCCTTTCGGTCTAGCCAGGGGCCCTCCGACCTGCCCTGGAGCCCCTCCGTGCTGGACAGGGGCCACTTCGGCATGTTCAGGGGCCCTTCTTACCCGCCCAGGGGTCCTTTCGGTCTGGTCAGGGGCCCCTCTGATCTGCGCAGGGGCCCTTTTAACTTTCCAGGGGCTCTCTGGTCTCGCCAGGGGCCCTTTGACCTGCTAAGGGGCCCTTCTGACCTGGCAAGGGACTGCGCTGGCCATGCTTTGTCGCCTTGCGACATGCTCTGAGGGCCCTCCGACCTGCCCTGGGGCCCCTCCGCGCTGGTTAGGGGCTTATTCGGCATGTTCAGGGGCCCTTCTGACCCACCTAGGGGCCCTTTCGGTCTGGTCAGGGCCCCTCTGACCTGCACAGGGGCCCTCTTAACTTCCCAGGGGCCCTCTTATCTGTCTAGGGGCCCTCCAACCTGCTCAGGGGCCCTTACGACCTGGCAAAGGACTGCGCTGGCCGCTTTGTCGCCCTGTCGACATGCTCAGGGGCCTCTCAACCTACCCAGGGGCCCCTCTGTGCTGGCTAGGGCCCCATTCGACGTGTTCAGGGGGGCCCATTCGACGTGCTCAGGGGGCCCGCTGACCCGCTCAGGGGCCCTTTTGGTCTGGCCAGGGGCCCCTCTGACATGCACAGGGCTCTTTTGAACGTCCAAGGGGCCCTCTGGTCTTTCAGAGAGGGCCCTGGTGGCCCTAAAGGGCCTCTGAAGTCCTCTAAACTCTGTAAAGACCACGCTTAGTGTAGCAAAGACCCTACGATACCGCGCTTCGCGGGGACTCGTCGGCCCTTTTCGGCGCGCTCCGCGCGCTGAAAAGGGCCCTCGCGCGCCAAAAGGGCCCTCCTGGCCTCCAGGGGGGGGGGGGGGGGGCGGCCGCCCCCGCCGCCCTCCCCTTGGCTACGTGCCTGCCAGAGGTGAAAGTTTCATATAACATTGTCATTTGTCAGCTCCCAAAATAAACAGTGAACAATTATGAATTATGCGCATCATGAGCGAAATCTACATATGCCGAACTATTCAGTTACTTTCAGTTAATATCTTTAGAGTTGCACACAAATGACGATATGACGACAAGTTTCCAAGAACCTCAATTAGCAGAGGATTAGGTACGCGATAGGTGATGCTGTCCAATTTATTTTTCACTGCCGCCGTCTACCTACTGTCTCATCCACAGACACAAGTTGGTATTTTTACTATTTGAGGCACCCGAGTAGACACATGTTAACACGGAACTGGGGGGGGGGGGGGGGGGGGGTACTTTTATGCCCCCATATGCTTTGTCGTAAATAGCTCAAAAACGAAGCGAAGCAGGGCGGTGGTTTTTGTGCGGCATTTAAGGCAACACAAGAGCGGATCGTTTGACGCCCCAAAAATTGAAAATCGGTAGGTAAATTTTTTGAGTTATATGAATTTGAAATCCAAAATAGCGGCCCGAATCGATTTCGGCGAAGCAATATCTTCGGAACTAAAAGTCGGATCGGGATGATTCAAACTAGATTCGGTAGCTAATCTGAATGTTCATCTCCGAAAACGACTTTGGACACCCTGCTTGGTGACCTGTGACATAACAGAGGTCAAATTCCCAAAATGGTGACATGGTGCCGGTTTTGACCTTCGTGAGCTCGTCTGACTTTGAAGATACTGACCCAAGGTCACCTAAATTTCAGCAAATGTAGATAATTATAGCAACTACCTACCCTGTAAGTGTGATTGTTCTAACTCTCATACTTTCGGAGATCTCATGGAGGCACCTTCCAGTGCGTGTTAGTGGCATACCCCTCTCCAGTGCGCGTGTTAAGTAATGCGTGCATTGTTCAGATCGACTATGTTCGACTTACAGGAGCGCGGCTTGCAAAAATAATGCATCACCATTCGTATATACCGCCTGATCACCGGCAGCACCAAGCTGGACTCGTCACGTAACCGCGCAGAGGCTGGAGTCGTGCATCGTCAGGCAGTTTCGAAACTGCCTAAGGCAGTTTTCATACTGCCGGGCAGTTTCGAAACTGCCTGGATTTGCAGGCATTTTGCAAACTGCCTGGGTTTTCAGGCAGTTTCGAAACTGTCTGCTTTGAGTCAGGCAGTTTCGAAACTGCCTGCCTTTTCATATTGCCTGTAACATTTACATAGCAACCGAATAAACAGCGAACAGCCTCAATTCTGCACAAAGCACGACACTTTCCGTAGCCATTCGATTTATCACATGTAAAGCACACCTGTGTAGAACGAGCGGGACCGGTGGTGATTGTCATGGCAAAATGCACGAAACTGCGCTGTGCCAGAAAACCGCCCAAAAAAACGCCAAGGTCGCAGAGCCACCGTCCGGAGCAGGCGGTAAGAAACGCCAAAAGAACTGCCACCGTCGCCATGTTTTGCTCGCCCCGGGCGATCGTGACCCACATATTGATTTCCGCCTATTCTCGGTTCCTCGCCCCACCGTCAGGCTGTGTGCATGTAAATGGGCTCGAAAGCTCTCGTGGCATGGTGACCTCATTTATATGAATCGATTGCAGTTCGTACAGATAATCATCAGGATGAAAACATGAAGAAAAAAATAAAACGAACAGTCGGAGCAACACTGAGTATTATCACGACGTGGAATAACACTACAATGATAATATCTGTGACAATATAAGTATACTTGATAATCTTCTGCAAATTCTTAGTACCGGTTGCTACCTTTGCCCGTGCATATAATATCGATATATAATATCATATATAATATCGTATGCACGGGCAAAGGTATCGACTATCGGGCGTATAATATCGACTTTTGTGATGCAGAGTTTCTAAGAAGTGCACTAAGGGTTATTACAGCGCATTACATTACAGTGAAACATAAGGAGTGATTGAAGAAGAAAAATTATTCCAGTTTACTTTATGGACAAAATTATTGTACTCGTAAATACTTCACTCCGCATACTATGTGCATGTTCAATGAATGCATCCATAATCCGATAAAATAAGTCAGTTGTCAGATAACGCTGGACGTATGATTGTTACCGATGATCTCAGTGAGGATAGCGCCCCTCTTAGGATAGCACACAAAATATGTAATATGCTATGTTTTGCTTCCAAGTTTCATTTATAATTTGTCCCGTTGGATACCGTTTTGCCTAAGGCCATAGATACTGTTTTCCCTATACGAACGTGATAGAAGTCAGTTGTCAGATAGCGCTGGACGTCTGACTGTTACCGTTGATCAGTGAGGATCATACGTGCGGTGAAAAACGAAAATATTGTTAACGCGTGATCGAAGTTATTCCGTGATATGCTTATAAACACATGAGCGAATTTGGGTAAGTCATTATATGTCCCAATCGCTTAATTAGAAAGCATGCTCAAAATGAAGCCCTGTTTCTGTATCATACGAAATGAGCATACAGTGCTTGGCTGAGACCATCTGAATAAAAACAAATACATAAACACTCGTTATCTAAGGAAGGGTTAGGTGTTGCCAGCAATACATCAAGGTTCAGTGCGTAGATTACACTTTATATCCACCACCGTACCAACAACAATGGTGATTGTGATTCACAGCCGTCATTTCTTACATCCGGCATCACCCCAATGTTCCCAGCAACAACCTGACCCAAACCTGTCACCCTCCGTCGGTGTCGTCGCTCGCCCCGCCCCTCTTCAGTAGGTGTCACCCCGCAGTCCCTCCCCGCGTCGGTCGGCGGTCCTACCCCAATAGCACGGCGCCGCGCGGCAGGTCAGTGTGCGTCGAGCAGCGGCGGCGGGCGGACGTGCCCCGGACGACGGTCGCCGGTCGGCGGAGGATGCCGCTGCGTCACCTGCTCGTGGCCGGGGCGGTGCCGGTGCCGACCGAGCTCGACAGGGACGCCCGGCGCCGGCCGTTTGTCCATCAGCTGCTCCGCTGGGACAGCATCGTCAGCACCGTGTTCGGCCACGTGCAGACTTTAGCTGACAACAGGAGGGACAAGGATGCCGGTAAGTGACGGCTGAAGCAGCCATACGATTGATCTACATGGCGGTGAACTGGACTAGTGTCGTTGGAGACCAGCAGGCAAATGGACATTATCTTCTTTCTATATTGATGACAATGTGATATATTTACATATGTAGTGGTTATTTGCCAGCTACTTCTGTAATATGTGTCGACACTTGTTTGCTTGTTGACTGCTAATACTGAAACAACGCTTACATATTAAAGTATGCTTGTTCTTGAGTAAATACTTTGTATTTGCTGCTATTTATAAACATGTAATGAAACATTTGATGAATCGCAATTTGTCAAATCCTTTGTCTTGAACTGTTACTTAAAGATGTTCATAAAACATGGGTTAACCCATGTCCATTTTATACGCATGAAGTGCATCTCATATCGCAGCTCAAAGATGTTCTATGCATGTTTACTATATATGAAACAAATATTGCCGATCCAGGTTATCATATCAAAAGCATGCAAACTTGTTTGATTGTGAGATAAAATGCACAAATGTTTTTCACTATTGACAATACACCGTGAGAGATATGTTATTTAGAATGTAGGAAGTTATGAAAACAAACTTTGTATATAATTATCATTTTGAAACTCAAAATTTAGCTAGCTCTAAAATGAACTTCTTTTACAATAAGTTTCTTTTATCTAAGTTTCTCTTCGTCAAAATATATTGCTTTATCAAAATAAATTTAACGTTCGATCGTCAAGAAATCATAACAATAACGGAATAACTATCCGATCCCCTCCACAAGAATCACATAAAATATGTCAAACTCAGCACAATCCAGTGCAATAAATGATTATGAGGCACTGGCTTTTCTAATGTAACATGCAATACTGTAGCGTTTATTTTCATACTAGTGTAGGGGCATTCCACAGTAAGACAACCAGTGGGTGCCGTTCGACTTTTCTTTGTTTTATGACCATATGTTTTAACATTTGGTTTGAACTATTTTACCACCATTAATTATGGCATGAATTTCTGCTCATCGCGCGAATTTACCTTGCCGTTGAGGATTTTGCAGGTGCTGTTGCTAGCATCATGATCGCTCAAATATCACTCAAAGGAATAAATAAAACGCTATATTCCAAGGAAAACATCAGGAGGAACTATTCACATTTTGCGGGTGTATTCTCCTCACTTCCAAATAAAAACAACTCTTAATTTATTTAATTGACAATCAATGCCAATCAACAACAACAAAAGACAAATCAAAGCCACGCCAGGTCAGCAGCGGTCAGTCTGCATTTTTGTGTTTCCAGAGCCCTCCTTAAAGGAGGAGGAAGAAGAAGAAGGGTGTGAGCCAGCGATGCCTCGTCGCGTCAAGAAATTCTCCGAGCCACTTATCCTACCAGACCTGGTACAGATCATCACCCAGGAGACCGCCGACTGCGGCGCTGCCTCGCCGGGACCCGTGTCCCCGGACCCGGCGCACCTCTCATCCAGCCTGCAGCTGCGGCTGGGTCACATCCAGCACGTGAAGCGGCTGAGCCGGCGGGAGGGCAGGGTGGCCCCGCCGCCGCAGCCGCTGCTGCCGCCGCCGGGGCGGGCTGCGCCGCCCACCCGGCGGGTGAGCGCCCCGGCCCGGCCCAGCGCGCTGGCGGCCCGCCTCAGGAAGATTTCAGTGACGGATACACTGCGCCAGGTCGGCCAGGACCTGCGCCGCATCGCCGATCACTTCCAGCTCAGCAGACTTGTGGTCAGTGGGTAGCAAGGTCAGGGGTCAGGGGCTCCACTTCCCGACTTAGCAAAATGACGTGTTCGTATTGGTCAATCATTGAAGCATGGATATTTTAGCTGTCTATCAATATTCGATGTGTGCAATGCAATTCGAAGACGAAGAGAAGCAAATTATGTATTAATGCTAGATAATATAATTAATTTGTTTCTAGAACGTCATATAAATAAGCATGAAGTTTTAAAGCCAAGGGTGATGCTTAGGTGCTGAATCATTTGAAACTTATCTTATTTTCTCGAATAGAATGTGCAGTGAAGGTTAACGCTTCGATGTCATCAAAAGCGTGTATCTACGTTCCATTTTCAATTCCAATCAATCAGAACATTTAAGTTCATCATCACAAAATCATCCCAAAAGGCCTATATGCTTGGCAAATGTCTGACAAGCTAATGGAAAAACATGCTAACCATGATCAATTAGTGGACATATTTTTTATCAAACACAAATCGATGGCTAAAACATGCAATTGGTGCAAGGGCTTCGCCACAGGTTTGAAGTTGGGGGGGGGGGGGGGGGGGGGCGTGGATTCATGAGCTCAACGAGATATAGGGCTGAGTATATGGAATATGGTGGGACCGGTCTCCACGCCTGACCAGTCCCCTGATTCACGCCTTTACAGCACCGGGCCCCTGCCTCGATAGGGCCTGACCAAGACCGGGCCCCTATCAGGAACGGGCCCGTGCTATCAACAATTTACAAAGACCGGGCCCTCGTCCTGACCGGGCCCCATAAGTCACGCCTTTGCTAGCACCGGGCCGCTGCCTCGATCAGGCCTGACCAAGACTGGCCCTACCCGGAACGGGCCTGTGTCACTAGAACGGGCCCGTATCAATAATTTGCAAGGATCGGGTCCTGTTGTGACCGGACCTTCGTTATGACCGGGCCCCATATCATGTCTTTGCCAGCACTGGGCCCCTGCTTCGATCGAGCATGATCAAGACTGGGCCCCTACCAAGACTAGGCCCCTATCAGGAAGGGGCCCATATCAAAGAATTTGCAAGGACCTGTTGTGACCGGGCCCTCGTCCTGACCGGGCCCCACGCCTTTGACAGCACCGGGCCCCTGCCTCGATCAGGCCTGACCAAGACCGTGCCCCTGCCAGGTATGGTGCAGAATATGGGTCCTTTTTATGCTTGCTCCTCAGAAATTTCGGGGGAGGGGGGTGGTCAGCTGACCCTTTTGACCCCCCCCCTTGCGTGCGCCACTGACAACTTGCCAGTAGCGGGAGGGGGGGGGGGCTGCCCTCCCCGAGGATTGCTCCAGCCGCCGGAGTCCGCCCCGCCCCCAGATTCTCAGGATTT
>JAXIVJ010002253.1:0-2500 GCA_036785665.1 Chirona hameri
ACAGGACAGGACAGGACAGGACAGGACAGGACAGGACAGGACAGGACAGGACAGGACAGGACAGGACAGGACAGGACAGGACAGGACAGGACAGGACAGGACAGGACAGGACAGGACAGGACAGGACAGGACAGGACAGGACAGGACAGGACAGGACCAGGACAGGACAGGACAGGACAGGACAGGACAGGACAGGACAGGACAGGACAGGACAGGACAGGACAGGACAGGACAGGACAGGACAGGACAGGACAGGACAGGACAGGACAGGACAGGACAGCGACAGGACAGGACAGGACAGGACAGGACAGGACAGGACAGGACAGGACAGGACAGGACAGGACAGGACAGGACAGGACAGGACAGGACAGACAGGACAGGACAGGACAGGACAGGACAGGACAGGACAGGACAGGACAGGACAGGACAGGACAGGACAGGACAGGACAGGACAGGACAGGACAGGACAGGACAGGACAGGACAGGACAGGACAGGACAGGACAGGACAGGACAGGACAGGACAGGACAGGACAGGACAGGACAGGACAGGACAGGACAGGACAGGACAGGACAGACAGACAGGACAGGGACAGACAGAGACAGGACAGGACAGGACAGGACAGGACAGGACAGGACAGGACAGGACAGGACAGGACAGGACAGGACAGGACAGGACAGGACAGGACAGGACAGGACAGGACAGGACAGGACAGGACAGGACAGGACAGGACAGGACAGGACAGGACAGGACAGGACAGGACAGGACAGGTGACAGGACAGGACAGGACAGGGACAGGACAGGACAGGACAGGACAGGACAGGACAGGACAGGACAGGACAGGACAGGACAGGACAGGACAGGACAGGACAGGACAGGACAGGACAGGACAGGACAGGACAGGACAGGACAGGACAGGACAGGACAGGACAGGACAGGACAGGACAGGACAGGACAGGACAGGACAGGACAGGACAGGACAGGACAGGACAGGGACAGGACAGGACAGGACAGGACAGGACAGGACAGGACAGGACAGGACAGGACAGGACAGGACAGGACAGGACAGGACAGGACAGGACAGGACAGGACAGGACAGGACAGGACAGGACAGGACAGGACAGGACAGGACAGGACAGGACAGGACAGGACAGGACAGGACAGGACAGGACAGGACAGGACAGGACAGGACAGGACAGGCAGACAGGACAGGACAGGACAGGACAGACAGGACAGGACAGGACAGGACAGGACAGGACAGTACAGGACAGGACTGGACAGGGACAGGACAGGACAGGACAGGACAGGAAGACAGGACAGGACAGGACAGGGACAGGACAGGACAGGACAGGACAGGACAGGACAGGACAGGACAGGACAGGACAGGACAGGACAGGACAGGACAGGACAGGACAGGACAGGACAGGACAGGACAGGACAGGACAGGACAGGACAGGACAGGACAGGACAGGACAGGACAGGACAGGACAGGACAGGACAGGACAGGACAGGACAGGACAGACAGGACAGGACAGGACAGGACAGGGACAGGACAGGACAGGACAGGACAGGACAGGACAGGACAGGACAGGACAGGACAGGACAGGACAGGACAGACAGGACAGGACAGGACAGGAGCAGGACAGGACAGGACAGGACAGGACAGGACAGGACAGGACAGGACAGGACAGGACAGGACAGGACAGGACAGGACAGGACAGGACAGGACAGGACAGGACAGGACAGGACAGGACAGGACAGGACAGGACAGGACAGGACAGGACAGGACAGGACAGGACAGGACAGGACAGGACAGGACAGGACAGGACAGGACAGGACAGGACAGGACAGGGACAGGACAGGACAGGACAGGACAGGACAGGACAGGAAGGCAGGACAGGGACAGGACAGGACAGACAGGACAGGACAGGACAGGACAGGACAGGACAGGACAGGACAGGACAGGACAGGACAGGACAGGACAGGACAGGACAGACAGCAGGACAGGACAGGACAGGACAGGACAGGACAGGACAGGACAGGACAGGACAGGACAGGACAGGACAGGACAGGACAGGACAGGACAGGACAGGACAGGACAGGACAGGACAGGACAGGACAGGACAGGACAGGACAGGACAGGAAGGACAGGAGCAGGACAGGACAGGACAGGACAGGACAGGACAGGACAGGACAGGACAGGACAGGACAGGCAGGACAGGACAGGACAGGACAGGACAGGACAGGACAGGACAGGACAGGACAGGACAGGACAGGGACAGGACAGGACAGGACAGGACAGGACAGGACAGGACAGGACAGGACAGGACAGGACAGGACAGACAGGACAGGACAGACAGGACAGGACAGGACAGGACAGGACAGGACAGGACAGGACAGGACAGGACAGGACAGGACAGGACAGGACAGGACAGGACAGGACAGGACAGGACAGGACAGGACAGGACAGGACAGGACAGGACAGGGACAGGACAGGACAG
>JAXIVJ010002253.1:12500-114296 GCA_036785665.1 Chirona hameri
CGCTTAGATGAGCCGGGGACCGGGGACGATAACATTATGATCGTGCAAAAACACACCAAGTTACATTTCACGGCGAGCTGTCGGGGAAAATATGTGTCTGTGATTGCGTGGCGACAGAAGAATGACAGCCGCAAAGGGAAACAAAAACGCAAATTTAATGCTCGATTTACAAAGAAAGGCTCACGTCTAGACTAATTCGGTGCGAGTAACACACAATACATTTCTATCCGGTGCTGCCTAGCATTCTGGGATATGATAATGTTCAATTGGCTAATAACCTGCGGTTAGTAATAACCTGATGCTAATAACCTGCGGATAGTATGTCGTATAACTACACAACGCTGGTCACATTGCGCTGCACGATATCGGTTATTGTGCAATACCACGAACGGAACTGTTGCTTGTGGGCAGATGTTCTGTCTTTACGTGCGAGCGCGAAGCGCTCGCTCGTCTTTCCGTGGTATATGGGGAAAAATCTGAATATGAGCGACCCGACCCGACCCGACCCGGCCCGACCCGACCCGGCCCGACCCGACCCGACCCGACCCGGCCCGTGGCGACGCTGTTGACAAGCTAATATATCTGCAACCACACGTCCGATTGACAAGCGGACTTCTTTGCTGAGCAGCCCATTCAATCTACCCTGTTTGAGACCGGTGCTGACTCATGTGGGTGACTACCACTTCGCGTGGCGCGTACCGCGTGAGGGGTGTTGGAAAGTGTTTCCTCGCAATAACTCCGAACGGCTTAGCCGATTGTGTTCAAATTTGGTGGGTGGTTAGGGACCCCTCAGCCGCCACTTTTCCACAAGTTATTGGCGGGGTGCCTGCACGTGCGCACGTGCACACCCTTATTCTATATCTCAGGAAAGGCTGAACCGATTGTGTACAAATGTGGTGTGTGGCTAGGGACCCCTCAGCCGCCGCTTTCCCACAAGTCAGGGATGGGATGCATCTGCACGTGCGCACCCCTATTCTATATCGCAGGAATGGCTGAGCCGATTATGTTCAAATTTGGTGTGTGGTTAGGGACCTCTCAGTTGAGCCGATTGTGTTCAAATTTTGTGAGTGGTTAGGGACCTCTCAGCCGCCACTTTCCCATAAGTCAGAGGTGGGGTGCTTCTGCACGTGCGCACGTGGGCACCCTTTTTGTATCTCAGAAGCTACTTGCCCGATGGAGTTGACATTCACCATACATTTCCTTCGCGCTCGCTCGTTCATCACCAACTACGGCGCCTTACTGGTTTTACTGATCAGCCCTTTATCACCGACTATCACCGACTATCAGCCCTTTATCGCGACTGACGAGAAAGTGCATTGTCAATTACAAATGGAAGGACAAGTATTTACTATTTAGTAACCTTGACCCGAGTTTGAACAGGGTGGAGATTTGCCGCGATTTCGTCGCTCTGTTAAGCCCAGACTACACTATGCGTGATAGTATGGTTTTTGCAAGTTTGCGCCTTTTGCGTAGTCTAAAAATGTTCAGCTGATAGAAAATGCATTGACTGAGCTATACTGGAACAGTACGCAAAGTCCGCATGAAATATCACGCAAACTTGCAAAAGACGCAGCACGGAAGTACGCAATTCTGCAAAAGACGCAATAACGCAAGTACGCAACTACGCAAAAAAAAATCAGAGTTTTGAACTTTCTTCCGGTTTTTGCAAGATTGCGTAGTCTGAGACAGTTGGTGGCGCATCGCCGGCAATCTGTGTTGTCAATAACTCTTGATAGAATATAAATAGAAACGTGCAAATGGCACCAATGTGTTTGTCTCGTCCCGGTGCATCGCCCCACATGCAACATGACATACCTGGGTCACCAAAAGACCTTGACCTGAGGTCAAATTTTGAAGTTGACCTAACCAGGACACCATTACTATTACTCGATATTGACAAGATTACTGATATTGGATACATACTCGAAGCGTATTGACAAGATAAACACGATGGTGTCAAAATGATTGATCTATGTTCAACCAATAAAAAGTGACTCACGATTTTTTGTTAAAGAAAATGCCATCATGACCTCTGTAGTCTAAACTATTGAGTATTGACCCACGTGAAATCCCTGACTACTTGAAAGCCTGAGCACTCAAGCACTGATGCGTATTTATCAAAAGGATCAGTTTCATTACCATTTCAACACTATACTACGCAAATCCCGGACGCCCGCCACGCAAAACACGAAAACTTGCAAACAACAGTACGCAAAAGAAGCAAACTTGCAAAAACCGTGCGTACTTTCCGGAACGATCACGCATAGTGTAGCCTGGGCTTTAGGCATAGTGTAGCCTGGGCTTTAGGCATAGTGTAGCCTGGGCTTTATGCATAGTGTAGCCTGGGCTTTAGGCATAGTGTAGCCTGGGCTTTAGGCTGTTGCATAAGTACAACTGTGCATTTTTCTACAGAACAAGAAAAGACACGTGTTCTTCTGACAAACGTATTATGTAAGCATAATGTCTGTAACTGTTTTGTTTTTGCTGTGAAATTTCATAACCCTAGAGCGTTATGTAAATATCCCCAAATGTGTGGTGACTATAATATCAGTCTCTCATCCTTGTGCACTTACTTTACCGGTACACTTTTGAATCGTTGAACGGCTACATAATGAACATGCTTAGCATGTCATGAAATCGATTAGGTATACCAAATACTCGGGCATCTATAATAAATGTTGATCTATTTCGAGCCTATACGGACAATCCTCACTGGAGAGTCGGATAGACGTGTTGCGGAGCGGATCACGTGGAGCTGACTGCCGCTGCTGACGTGGACGTGGACCTGACGGGTGACTGCCGCTGCTGACGTGGACGTGGACCTGACGGCTGACTGCCGCTGCTGACGTGGACGTGGACCTGACGGGTGACTGCCGCTGCTGACGTGGACGTGGACCTGACGGGTGACTGCCGCTGCTGACGTGGACGTGGACCTGACGGGTGACTGCCGCTGCTGACGTGGACGTGAACCTGACGGGTGACTGCCGCTGCTGACGTGGACGTGGACCTGACGGGTGACTGCCGCTGCTGACGTGGACGTGGACCTGACGGGTGACTGCCGCTGTTGACGTGGACGTGGACCTGACGGCTGACTGCCGCTGCTGACGTGGACGTGCACCTGACGGGTGACTGCCGCTGCTGACGTGGACGTGGACCTGACGGGTGACTGCCGCTGTTGACGTGGACGTGGACCTGACGGCTGACTGCCGCTGCTGACGTGGACGTGGACCTGACGGGTGACTGCCGCTGTTGACGTGGACGAGGACCTGACGGCTGACTGCCGCTGCTGACGTGGACGTGGACCTGACGTCTGACTGCCGCTGCTGACGTGGACGTGGACCTGACGGCTGACTGCCGCTGCTGACGTGGGCGTGGACCTGACGGCTGACTGCCGCTGCTGACGTGGACGTGGACCTGACGGCTGACTGCCGCTGTTGACGTGGACGTGGACCTGACGGCTGACTGCCGCTGCTGACGTGGACGTGGACCTGACGGCTGACTGCCGCTGCTGACGTGGACGTGGACCTGACGGGTGACTGCCGCTGCTGACGTGGACGTGGACCTGACGTCTGACTGCCGCTGCTGACGTGGACGTGGACCTGACGGCTGACTGCCGCTGCTGCAGCTGGCGCAGCGGATGCTGCCTCATGAAGGCCCGATTCCACGAACCCACCCAACTGACGGCACCCAACTGGCTGCTGATAACACGGTCATTGGCTCGCTGATTAGCACCACGGCATCAGATAACTACAGTGGAGGGTTTAACGGGGCCCAATTGCGGGGCGGTCCGACACCAGGAAGACTCGCTGTCTCGGCTCTCCGCCCCCAGCGACGCTCAGGGCAAAGCTAGAACGATGTGCATGTCTAGGAAAGCTATTTGCATGATGATGATAATAGTGTTGCTAATTGTATAACCCACCTCTAGGTTGTGCCGCGTTAATACAAATAATGTCACGCCGATCAGAAAACGCAATTACGTCAATCAAAATAATCTCGCTCGCTTTACAGACGTCTCTGACGTATTACCTAGCTTTACAGACGTCTCTGACGTGTATTACCTCTCGCTTTACAGACGTCTCTGACGTATTACCTAGCTTTACAGACGTCTCTGACGTGTATTACCTCTCGCTTTGCAGACGTTTCTGACGTATTACCTCGCTTTACAGACGTCTCTGACGTGTATTACCTCTCGCTTTACATACGTCTCTGACGTATTGCCTCGCTTTAGAGACGTCTCTGACGTGTATTACCTCGTTTTACAGACATATTTGTCGTATTACCTCGCTTTACAGACGTCTATGACGTATTACCTCGCTTTACAAACGTCTCTGACGTGTATTACCTCGCTTTACATACGTCTCTGATGTGTATTACCTCGCTTTAGAGACGTCTTTGCCGTATTACCTAGCTTTACAGACGTCTCTGACGTGTATTACCTCTCGCTTTGCAGACGTCTCTGACGTGTTAGAGACGTCTTTGACGGGGGTCAGTGCCTAAGAGCGGGCCCTTTGTGTGCTGGCCCCACCCGTTTTTTTTTTTTAGAACTTCGCGGATTTCGGTCACTTGTTTTTGAGCGGGCCCCCTACAGCATGGGATCTGAGACATGATAATTGTCTTGTCAATGTCATGTAAGGTGACTGCGTGTGTTACTAATGTGCGAATTTTAGGTGGGTGTGCTACTGATGTGCGGTACAACAGTCGAGAGTTGACGAAATGAGGTCAATGACAACACGAAGTAGTGGTGAACCGATACGGTATTTTCGTAGCAGGTATGTGTGATCATTTGGCGAGATACATGGCTTATTTTTACAATATACTGCATCGCAACAAATGGGGAGACGGTCTCGCGCATGACTTGGGAAGGCATAACCAACGGATCCAGGGTCTGGTGTCAACCAGATGCTGCATAGCTGTCTGGAAGCTGCGCACAGGCCTTCTGGAGTTTGGTCAAAAGGAGAGAAGCACTGGGAACAAATCGCGTCAAAAAAATTATACGTCGTAATAACTTAACTAGGTGTTTTTGGAAGATCTGCTACCCATTGTCTTTGGTGGGCTTGTATACTCAAACTCATTGGTCCCTAGGTACATCTCTAGTGTTGACGATGAAACGTAACACGTGCCAACTAGCGAAGCATTTTATTGCATCAGTGAAGTTGTGTTACAATATTATTTGACTACGCCCATAGATGTTTGAGATGCTTATGCGCAAATTGTAGTGTAGATAGAAACCGCGTTTACACGGGACTTTTTAATTATCTCTTCGGAAATTGAGGCAATTTGAGAAATCGGGCTAAATGACGATTTTTTTCCTTTTTAACCTCCCAGATTCATGTCCTCTACAGGTTTAAAAAAAGTCCCAGCCTTTAAACATCAAAGTCCCGTATAAACTACGCTAGGCTACGTTCACGAACGGAATAGGAATTCACCCTGGAGGCGCTGGGGGTTCACCACCCCCTTCAGTTTTTCGCCATAATCAGAAAACGCATAGAGATATCGCCCTGAAACTTTCAGCAACTTCAGAGGGCGGCATAATGTGCTCTGAGGGCGGCAAGATGCCATCAGAGGGCCACAAGACATCTTCCGAGGGCGGCATAATGCACTCCGATGGCGGCAAAATGCTTTTCGAGGGCGACACGATGCTTTCCGAGGGCGACACGATGTTTTCCGAGGGCGGCATGATGCCTTCCGAGGACGGCGATGTACCTTCTGAGGGCGGCGATGTACCTTCTGAGGGCGGCATAATGCGCTGTGAGGGCGGTAAGCTGCCTTCTGAGGGTGCCAGGGTGCCTTTAAAGAGTGCTGCGACGCTGTCGGTAGACACAAGGGCGCCCTGGCGGCCTCTCGAGAACGCCACCGCGCCTTCGGCTCAGGCAAATCCTTTGCAGAAACGGCGTCGCGGCGCCTTCGGCGCCGCCGTGCACGAGGGCGCCGTTTTCTAAGGCAGGGGGCTTCAGCCACTACGCCCCCCCCTAGATCCGCCACTGAGTGGCTCCACACCATGCTTAATATCGGCAGTACGATTTAAACGAACAGGCATCTTTGGAAATCTGACATCACAAAACCTCCTAAGGTGATGTGATGAGCCGTTTGTGATTAAGTTACTGAACTGGGAGCAAGGAGACAGGCATTTGGTCTTGTATGCCGAACATCGGCTGGCAACAGCCAACAGCCCTCGTTTCCGGCAACTGCGAAGTGTGGCTGTGCTATCTCGTGTTTACTGGCAACGCGACGCTCGTCTCTCAACCGAGAACCTCGCAGGCAGGTGTCCGATTACTGAGAAATTTCGCACCACACTCGGAATTTTGAACCGTGACGCCGACATTCAAGAAGCGTCACTCGAGCGAGACCTGTGAATCCACCAGCGATGTAAATCCAATGTGAATACCCCTCAGTGCGGCAGACCCTGGATTGCCGCGCAGCTGCGCAGATCAAGGCCACGCGCAGACGTGCTCAACTGCTCAACGGGTTGCATACCCGTCGGCGCCCGCCGCCGCGCTGGTGACATCTGTTGGCGGGTTTGGCAGCGGTCGCCTAGCAACCGGCGCAGCGGCGTCCGGCGGCGTCGGCACGCCGTGGACACGATAGACCGATTGGGTGCGGTCACATACATCGACCGCTCCAACTCTGGTTTGGCTGTTTCGCCAGCCGACAGAGCGTGCACGATGGGTGACAAGTTGCGGGGCAGTGCTGCGACGCTGCGACAGACAATGTCAGCCAGCCGACGGAGAAGGCGCCACGGACAGCTCAAGGTTGCGTCAGAGCCTCAAAGCTGCTTCACTCGGAAGAAGCAGAATCCAACGCTTGAGGAAGTCACACATTCAGCAAATGTTGGGAGGAAACACACTCGGTGATGCGCAATATCAACTGATGAAATGTGAAAGCACATGTCCTTTTCGTTCTCCAAATTGCCAATACTCGCTATCCTACTCCAGCTGCAGGAGTAGCCGTGAATGGTGCCGGTGGTCACCGGGCAGTGGGCATGCGGTGCTCGTGCGTGGCATGTGGTGGCATGGGCTGAGTGGTGACTGGTGGCTGTCTTCACGGCATTAGTATCCCCCGCCAGCCACGTGCGTGGCATGTGGTGGCATGGGCTGAGTGGTGACTGGTGGCTGTCTTCACGGCATTAGTATCCCCCGCCAGCCACGTGCGTGGCATGTGGTGGCATGGGCTGAGTGGTGACTGGTGGCTGGCTTCACGGCATTAGTATCCCCCGCCAGCCACGTGCGTGGCATGTGGTGGCATGGGCTGAGTGGTGACTGGTGGCTGTCTTCACGGCATTAGTATCCCCCGCCAGCCGATGGGTAAAGTCGCTGTAAGCCAATGGACACCCCCGGTCGGTGTACCACTTTGTGCCAGCTATATCCGGTTTCTCCTGCATTCCATGACCGGTATACATTGTCCCAACGCGACCCAAACTGGTCTCATCCGTACAAAGAAAGTCCCAACGACCCAAACTGGTCTCATCCGTACAAAGAAAGTCCCAACGACCCAAACTGGTCTCATCCGTACAAAGAAAGTCCCAACGACCCAAACTGGTCTCATCCGTACAAAGAAAGTCCCAACGACCCAAGCTGGTCTCATCCGTACAAAGAAAGTCCTAACGACCCAAACTGGTCTCATCCGTACAAAGAAAGTTCCAACGACCCAAACTGGTCTCATCCGTACAAAGAAAGTCCCAACGACCCAAACTGGTCTCATCCGTACAAAGAAAGTCCCAACGACCCAAACTGGTCTCATCCGTACAAAGCAAGTCCCAACGACCCAAACTGGTCTCATCCGTACAAAGAAAGTCCCAACGACCCAAACTGGTCTCATCCGTACAAAGAAAGTCCCAACGACCCAAACTGGTCTCATCCGTACAAAGCAAGTCCCAACGACCCAAACTGGTCTCATCCGTACAAAGAAAGTCCCAACGACCCAAACTGGTCTCATCCGTACAAAGAAAGTCCCAACGACCCAAACTGGTCTCATCCGTACAAAGAAAGTAAGGCGCGTGTCGGATGTTTCTTCCAGGGCACATTGTTTTGTCGTCATCGATGTTCAAATTAAAAAGAGATGACGTCATTAAAGACCAGCGTCTGTATAAAGCTCCAATTTCCAAGATATGAACGTGTACATTTGAATAGGTGAATATCAGTAGCATAGGCGCTCATCGGCGAGGTGTCGGCGGTGTCGGCGGACTCGTGAGTGTAGTGTGCGATGCAGCGTTGTGTTCTTTGTGTTCAGACGCGTTCTTTATGGTATTCGTTAATTAGGTACTTTATCTATTGTATAGGTGTCCCGACTTACCTGATATACATGCCATAGACACATGCAAGTGTAGCGTATATCCATTTACATGTTGTGCAAAACGTTGATGGTTGTGTTTGATGAACATTAAGAATGACGAAATTTAAAATCGTGTCATAACTGAACTTAACAAAGTGATCTTAAACATATAAATTGATGCACTAGTGCATGTTGTATGTCTAGTTGTTTCAGTGCCGCTCAACACCGCCGCCTGGGAGCATGCTCGCCCCCAGCCCCGGCTCGGTCGGAGTTGCCGCTCCAGTGTATGGGGAAGACCAGTTGTACGACAACGGCAGCTTTCCCCACGACTGCACTGATAGCCGCTGCACTGACTGCACTGATCGTCCGTTGACCTTGCGAGGGTGGAGCCATCTACTCTCGACTACCCAAACTAGAGATTCTTCATACCCAACAGGAGAGTATGCTACGGGAGCATTCCACATCCACACACCAGTACACAACCACCGATCCACTCGTCCAGGGTGTGTGCTGAACACACCATGGATCCCTTACATCTAAGCCCACCTAACGCAGATATTTCGGTCGGATTATCTGCTGTGCAAGTGTTAATTCCACCGGGTAAAATTATTACCCGTTAGCTTACCTGCATGTATCCGACCAACTCGTTATTAGCGGCACCTTCACCCGCATCTTGCGGGATAGCTGCCTGCCACACTCGGGTAAAATATTTACCCGACATGCGCGGTTTCAGCTACCCTTCACCAACCGTGCCAAGCACTCGCCAGCAGCGGGTGCATTTGGAGCCGCACCCGATGACATTGGGTACACGTTTAGCGCGGGTGCCGCGTCACACTTACCCGCTGTAAGCGGTCACGGTAACTCGATACATGCGTGTTTTTTTAACGCGTCTTACGCGGGTTACCTTCAACGGTCAAAATGTGAAAATCGCGCGCTTAGGTGTTGCCATGGTGACCGTCGCAAATCACAACGGTCGGTCGCAACCAAGGCTATATAACAAGGTAGACCATTCCGGCCAAAAACAGGGTCTCACGGCCTCTGATTGGTCGATGGTCGTGACGTCAACGGTACATGACTTTTGCTAGCCAGCATGATCAGCGTGCAAAATCACATTTGGATCCCCCCTCTTACTCGAAAATTAAAAAGGCTAGCCAAACGCAGTAAGCAGTGTTCGAAAGCTCCCACAAGGACATTCAAAGTTACTTCGGGTATGATTTGACTCGGGTCAATATTAAGGTCACCAGAGGTCATAAAAGGTCACATTTTCCAAGTGAAGGACTTTGCTCTAGAAACCCCCAGATATCTCTAAAATTATGCCAGCTAGTAACAAACGGAAAAAAGCAATCGCAAGCTCATGAAAATTCAAATCGCTGCAGTTTACTCAAATTAAAGCTCAGGTCAATAGTTTAGGCCCCTGATGTCACCACAGGTTACGAGGACATTTTTTCCAAAAGTTTGTTTTCTCATAAATCACTTTTTGTTGGTTAGACATATAGAGGTAATTTTAACACCATCGTGTTTGTCTCGTAAAGGCGCTTCGAAACAAAATATTAATGGTGACCTGGTTAGGTCAACTTCAAAATTTGACCTCAATGTCAAGGTTATTTGGTAACTCAGGTAGATCATGTTGCATATGGAGCGACGCGCTCGACGAGACAAACACAGTGGTGTCATTTGCATGTCTCTATCTTTATTCTATCAAGAGTTATTGGCAAAAAGGTGCTGGTGATCTGATACGACCTCAGCCGACCTTGCAGAGGTCACTAAGCAACAATTGTACCTGGGTCATCAATAATGAGCAAAAATAACATGATTCTGAAAGAATTGGCCTGATCAAATGCATATTCTCTGAAAAGGAAGCATTTATATATTTTCCCAAATTAACCTATAATGGGGAGGTCACGAAATTGACCTGACCTTAGGTCACCGATAAAAAAAAATCCGAGATAAACGAATTGTAGGTACTTATGACCTAATGAAATCCTGCAAGTTTCAAATTGATCGGACAAACACTGGCTTTGGCACGACCACAAACATTTGTGGAGGTAAGGCCACTTGAGGTGACCTGGTGCCCTGACTTTAGACGGCCTGAAGTTAAAACTTTCACACAATGTGGGTAATTGATGCACACATAGCCGTGCCAAATTTTCTGCGCGCCGCTGTTTTTTTTTGCTTTGGCGCCACTTTGGCGCGCGCGCCGCCAAAGCCACAGTGTTTGTCCGATAAATTATCGAGAAACCTCAGGGGTGGTCAAAGTGACGCCCGCACCAGATCTCCTCGGATATTTTGTTTATTATATTTTTGTTTTCACTATATTTTGCTGGGCCTCTAAATGGTCGCAAAAACGTTGGACAGGTCCATGTTGAAGTATCAGGCCTTCGGAGGGCCCCTCAGGCCTACCGAGGGCCCCCTCAGGCCGACTGAGGACCTTCTGTCGGCCTTAAGGGCCCGTCAGGCTGGCTGGGGGCACCTCGGGGCCCCCAACCAGCATTTATCATTTGGACCCCCATTAGCAAATTTGGCACGGCTATGTGTGCATTAATTACCCACATTGCGTAAAAGTTTTAACATCAGGTCGTCTCAAGTCAGATCACCAGGTCACGTCAAGTACCTTACCTCCAAAAATGTTTGTGGTCGTGCTAAAGCCACAGTGTTTGTCCGATAAATTTGAAACTTGCAGGATTTCATCAGGTCGTAAGTACCTACAATTATTTGATCTCGTTTTTTTTATCGTCGACCTAAGGACATCCCAATTTCGTGACCGCTCCATTATGCCAATTTAGGAAAATATACAAATGCTTCCTTTTCCGAGAAGATGTATTGGAGCAGGCAAATTCTTTCAGAATCATATTATTTTAGCTCATTATTTATGACCCAGGTGCCATTGTTGCTCAGTGACCTCTGCAAGGTCGGCTGAGGTCATCTCAGGTCACCAGCATCTTTTTACCAATAACTCTTTATAGAATAAAGATAGAGACGTGCAAATGACACCACTAAAGGACTAATGGCAAATGACACCACTGTGTTTGCGTCATCGAGTCGTGTCGCCCCATATGCAACATGCCCTACCTGGGTCACTAAATGATCTTGACCTGTGGTCAAATTTTGAAGTTGACCTAACCAGGTCACCATTAATATGTTGTTTCGAATTGCCTTTACGAGAAAAACACGATGGTATTAAAATTACTGCTGTATGTGTAACCAATAAAACGTTATTTATGAAAATGTTTTGGAAAAATGTCCTCGTGAGATTTGGTGACCTCCGGGGCCTCAACTATTAACCTGAGCTTAAATTTGAGTACACTGTGGCGATTTTAATTTCCATGAGCTTTCTATTTTTTTCCCCGTTTGTTACTAGCTCTCATAGTTCCCGAGATATTTGGGGGTTTCTAGAGCAAAGTCCTTTACTTGGAAAATGTGACCTTTGATGACCTCTGGTGACCTAAATATTGACCTAAGCAAAATAATAGCTGAAGTAACTTCGAATGGCCTTGTAGAGAGCTTTCGAACACTGTTTTCCGAGTCTCTCTAGCCATTTTAGTTTCCGAGTAAGAGGGGAGGATTCCAATGGGATTTTGCCCGCTGATCATGCCGGCTAGCAAGTCATGTACCGTTGACGTCACGACCAATCAGAGGCTGGTATTGGATGGGACCCTCCCGTGTAATGCTGAAGGTGCCGGAGTGAGCCCCCTGGTCGCAACGGTCGCAACATCGCGAGTGCGGCGGTGGCGGCGCAGGGTGTTTCGGAGAGTGATATCGTGTCTGGAGGTAGGTTTTGAAAATATTTTTAGTTACATTATGTTGTGTATGTTATTAGATATTAGGAAGTGAAATTAGGACGTTAAGTTATTAGGAAGTGTTTTTGTAAATCGATTGATGAAACCTATATAGAATGAGCATAATCCGTTTGAGTTGACTTACATTCATTTGCGCTCATTGGCCTGCAGGTTGTAGCCTGTAGCTATAACTATTGGGCAATGAACATGCATATATAGGTACCTAGTTCCTGTATTCAGATCATCATATATTATAATAGTATTATACTGATTGTGCAGAATATGAAGCTTTGTTGGAAAAGGATATCTTGAAAATATATTCGCACTCTTACATTAAGGTCATCGGTATTTTCTCTTGCATTTCAATAAGCTGTGATGCATTTCAATTTAGAGCAGATCATACTTTTGTCACCTTTTTAACCCGCGCCGTGCCGGGGGGGGGGGGGGGGAGAGGGGGCGTTTAGACGCTGCACCCTAAGGTTTTTTGAGGATAACGAAAAAAAACGGCAACACGCAGCGCCGCCGTGTTTAGCACAGGTGTTGGGACATTAATTACCCACATATTAAAAAAAGTTTGACCTCGGGTCAGCTCAGGCCAGGTCACCAAGCCAGGTCACGTGACCCACAGTTTTTTGCCGATCGATTTCGTCAAGGTTACTTTACGATTTCGTACTTACAGGATTTCATAAGAACAATGATACCTTCAATTAGTTTATCTCATATTTTGTATATCGGTGACCTAAGGTCGGGTCAATTTCGTGACCTCCCCATTGTAAGCCAATGGGGAAATAATCAAATGCTTCCTATTCTGAGGATACTAATTGTATCAGCCCAATTACTTCTGGATCATGTTATCATAGGCAAGTCTTGAAGTTTCAGGTGCAATTTGTGTTCAGTGACCGCTACAGGGTCAGATGAGGTCACCCGAGACCACCAACATTTTTTTTGCCACTAACTGTCGACAAAATCAAGATAGAGAAGTGAAACTGGCACCAATGTGTTTGTCTCGTCGAGGCACGTCTCCCAATGTGCAACGTGACCTAATTGGGTCACAACTTGACCTTTACCTGAGGTCAAATTTCTAAGTTTACCTAACCTGGTCGTCATGCATATGATGTGAAGCGCCTTGACGAGACAAACACGATGGCATCACACTATTGCCCTATCTTTGTTTCGTAAAAAGATATCTGTGAAAACTGTTTTGCTAAAAAATAGCCTTTTTGACATTTGATGATCGCTGAAGCCTCAAATATTCACCTGAGATCAAATCTGAGGACACTTTGCGGATTGCATTTTTCAAGAGCTTTCCATTGCTTTTATCCGTTTGTTCCTAGCGATGATAGTTCCTGTGCTATCTGGGAATTTCTGGAGCGAAGTCCTAAAACTTGAAAATCTGACCCTTGATGACCTCTGGTGGCCTCAATATTGACCTGAGAAGAAAACAAAAATGCCTGAAATAGTTTCAAAATGCACGTTGACGAGCTTTCGAACAGTGTTTTCGGGTTTTGTCTATGTCTCATAGGAACCGAGTTAAAGGGGGGCGTCGAAACTTTGTTGGGGGCGTCGAAACCCCCCCCCCCCGGCACGGCGCGGGTTAAAGGGAATAAATAGTTCACCTTTAACATAACACCTTTAACACCTTTAACCACCTAATTTGGACTGAGATAGCAGATTTGTAGAGCAAATCTAAAAATGGGTCGTGGTGGAAGAAAGACCTCCCTACGTTAAGCAATTTCGACACAGGACTAGTGTGCCCGGTTTCATGTCCGCTTTTCTGGGCCACGATCGGGACATGAACGCTCGCCGCCAGAGGCAGGTACACTCTCTGGCACGTAGTCCCTGATCACGACGCCTCGTTAATATCCGCTCAGCCGCCCGGACGGCGCGGCGGCCCCTTGTCAGAGACTGTACTTGGCATCAGGCGGAGCGGGGCGGAGCCAGAACGCCAGCTGTTATCGTACGATTTCTCGTGAAATAGAAAGAGAAAATTACTTCTTTCTCCACATATAACCATCAGTTGTCCAAACCAAAGTCATATTCGTAGTTTTGAGCTCAAGATGCACCGTATGGTTGAATTTCAAGACACCTTTCAAGGTGATCTATTCCCTTTAACACTCACTTCCAACTTAAACAATATCAATTTATATAACCATGAGCAACTTTTCTGCCTCAGTCCAACTTTTTCCCTTAATGCCATTCTTTTGCATATAGTTTATAGGTTGGGTAAATTTGGGTAATGTCGGGTATGTAACCCGCATACGGCGGGTATACACGTGCATTGCGGGTTAAATACACGCTTTGCGCGGGTTGTAGTACCCTATGGCAGCGGGTAAACCCCGCTGCCAGCGGATATACCTACCCACCACCTAATTTGACACTCGCTGAGCGAGTAGCCATACCCGTATACATCGGGTATCTAACCCGCACACGGCGTGTATACACGTGCAGCGCGGGTTAAATACCCGCTTTGCGCGGGCTCCAATACCCTACAACAGAGAATAAACCCGTTGCCAGCGGGTACCCCTACCCACCACCTAATTTGACACCCTGTCAGCGGGTAACTATACCCGCATATCACGGGTATATAACTCGCACACGGCGGATACAACACGCGCATTGCGGGTTGAATACCCGCTGTGTCAGAGCTGGCTGACCGCTATTTGCGGGTTAGCTAACACGCCGTTTGCGGGTAAAACGCACCTGCTGGCTGGGTGTCAAATTAGTTGGTGGGTAGCGGTACCCGCTGGCAGCGGATTTTACTCGCTTTACGCGGGTGCAAATGTTTTCAGTGTGCATTGAAACGTTTAAATGTCAAACATTTACAAAAACACTTTGGGGTTACGATCAAATCGAATCAGATCTTTTTATTTAAAAAAAAACTACAACAAACCGACTGGAATTACATAGTAAATAAAAACGTTCACTCAGCAACGACAGATTTCACTCGCGCAATTTTAAGTGCCGCCAAAACGGCCATTCCTACCAAACTAGTACGTATTAAAAAACAAAGATAAACCTTGGGTAAATAATGAACTAAAAAGAAACATAATCAAACGAAATATGTTGTTCAAATGTGCTAAACGAACCCAATCCCATATCGATTGGTACAATTGAAGAACAAAAAACAGACATATTGTTTCAAATTTAAACAAACGCCTCCACTCAGAACACATTCAATCCCAATTTATAAAACTAATACAAAACCAACGGAGTCCCTATAAATATCACCAAATTTGAAGTAACCTCGCCGGCCGGAAATATGCTCAGCTCATCACTCCTCTTTTAAAACCTGATGGTGAGGCGGCGGTATATCGGACAACAAAGACAAAGCTCAACTCCTCAATGACTATTTCGCCTCACAGACACGACTTGACATCTCGACAACACGAATACCGCTAACGACACAAGCTCGGTCCGTACCCACTCTGGAGAGCACTGTAGTCTCGGAACGCGAACTTCTATCCATATTGAATTCTCTGGACCCCAATAAATCGAAAGGGCCGGACGAAATCCCGACACAATTATGAAAAAAATATCCGCTATCTTAATTGTAGAAACAATTACTAAATTATTTAACAAATCTCTACAGGGCATATTTCCTAATTCATGGAAAACCGCAAACATTAAACCTATTTTTAAAAATAAAGGATCACCGGCCAACCCGACAAATGATCGACCAATATCTCCTTTGAGCTGCATGTCAAAGATGTTGGAAAAAAATGCTTTAAAAAACATATATAAACATTTATATGACCATTATTTACTTACAGACAAACAGAGCGGGTACAGACCAAAGCACAGCACTCAACTCCAACTCATCTATTAGACTCATAACCTATACAAAGCACTCGACCCAGGACGTGAATTTACAGCTATCTACCTAGACATCACCAAATATTTTGACAGGATTTGGCATGACGGACTTTTAGAAAAGTGCAAAACTGACTTTGGACTGACTGGAATATTTCTGACATGGCTGAAATCTTATCTGACAAACATGACACATAAAGTAATTATAGACATCACCTCTTCTTCTCTACAGATTATCAACGCCGGGTGCCCTCAGGGCTCCGTTCTGGGTCCCTTGTTAGCACTAATGTATCTGTACGGACTTTCTACGAAGACAACAAATGAACTCTTTTCTTCGCCGACGACACAGCACTTTACGCTTCTCATAACAATGACGATTTCGGTACGAAACAGACATCTCTACAAAGTGACCTCGAATATCTACAAATATTCGAGGAAGAATATCTACAAATATAGTCAAGATTGGAAAATCACCTAAAACGTCACGAAAACGATACAGCAAAAAAAGACTCTTAAAAAGACTCATAATATTCCTAAATTAATTTTCGATGGCCAGGTACAGTGGCGTCGCCGAGCATTTTTGAGTGGGGGTCGGTTGAAATGACGAAAAAAATGTACCCCCATTTTTTGCGTGTATTTTGTTTAGCCTTTGGAACATTTTGTATGTTAATTTTCATGTTATAGTAGGTACTTGTTATTTAGCGCCGTCAAGCGGCGCGATTTTTTTGTACGGGTTTCCCTGAGAAAAAAAAACAGAGATATAGGCAGTGTGTAGGATAAGAAGCTAAAAATGCTATACATTCAATTCAGCGTTACGAGGAACCGAATACGATGACGCTGTCTTCGTTATGATGATGGCCACCGATGTGACGCCGCGAAGCGGCGTGGAAATTTTAATTTTAGGTCGTGGAAAACGAAACTGCAATATTGGAACCTGACCGTGAGTGGAGCCAAGCCCCTTAACCCGCGAGTTACTGGGGTATATTTCATAACGCGACTTACTGTGGGGGGGGGCTATTTTTAGCCCCCCCCCTCTGATCTCCGGAACTACTGGACCGAATGTAAAAATTCAAACGGCATTCGATAGCCCTGTTAAATTTATCGAGGGAAACATAATATTGTTGACCTCAAGGTCACCGATGACGTCACAGGTCAGGTCAAGTACAAAATGTTTGGCCGTGTCAAAAGGTCTCGATGGATGGAATTGTCGCGCAAAATTGCGATATTAAACGCATAAACTGTGGATAAATCGGTATCATTCGTGTGTCTGACACTTCTGAGTACCTTTCTAAGCTGTTTATGACCTTGGGTCAGGTCAAGGTCATCCGAGGTCACGAGGTCAAACTGCAGATTACGGTCATTAGGCGTTGTAACACATGTTTATGGGTTTTTTTCGTCTAGAACGCGAAAAATGACCTTAGAACATTGTTTGTTCCATATAAATATAAGTAAAAAGCAAAAATGGAAATGCGTTTTTTATGCATAGTAATGCTGCAAGAAGTGGTCGATTTTTGTCATTTGAAGGTGATAACTCGGTCATTTTTATAGATATCGACTTTGAATTTGGTACACATATTCACCGCATACGTCTTGATCACATATATTCCGGTTTTTGGATAATTCTGATTTTTTCTTGAACATTTTGTTTTAAAAAAAATATTTGGATTTCTTAAAATTTTTAATTAAAAAACAACTAAAAAATCCGGGATAGGAGTTTGATAGCCCGGTCTATTGTTAGTAATTTGATTTATAACAATTTAGTTTATCTCAAATATCGTACCTTTGACAGCGTTTTCCGCAAACCATTATTTTGCAACAAAAACCGAAGAACATGACGTCACTCTGACGTCATTCCCGGTTGACCTATCATAGCCTCATATTTTTCCGTTTGCCAACATGTGTAGAATTGATGTGAGAGAAGGTACTGCAAGTTTGGTGACGATAGCAGTGTTCGTTTAGGAGTTATTGCAAAATAACGGGAGGGGGGGGGGGGAAATAGCCCCCCCAGTAACTCGCGGGTTAACCCTATTTGTAACAGGGGGGGCGGATTCCGTCCCCCTCATGTTTTTCGAAGATATCTCCAGAACGGCCGGGAGCAGGCCCATGAAATTTTGGAACTTTTCATAGAATTGAATACCGCATTTGGAGTCAAAATTTTGAGTTCTTAACCTGAACAGAAGCGGTTCCAGGGCACAGTTTTGGGTGGGTTCGGAGGCGACATTTGGCGATAATACGGAAATGCGATCTTCACGATTTCTTCCTAACTGTCTCAAGTATGAAGGAGTTACATCGGTGTACGGTGATTGCAACAAGTGCAAATTAGTTGATGTTAATGAAATATCATAAAAACTGCATGGCAGAGGCGGTTTCAGGGGCTTGAAAGGGGGGGGGGGGGGGGTCCAGGAAGTATTCAATGTTTGGTGGGAAGCCAATATAGCGATGTAAGGGACCTTTATAGCTATCAAGATGTAAAAGATAGCTTCTGCTTCCATTATTTGCATAATTTATTACATATAGAGTTTCAGGGGCGTGTTCAGGCACATGAAAAGGGGGGTGACTGGCATGGTGATGACGATATGCCAGCGATAACGGCGCAATATACGTTTGGCTTATAATTATATATGCACATATGAGGCCAGAAAAGGGAATAAAGTCATTTTGTGTAGAGGCGCGCTCAGGAATGGAAGAAAGGGGGTCATATTATTGCAAGGAAACTAAGAGGCATGGTCGTACAATGACATAACATACTGCAGTTTTTGGATGAAACACGCACCACAAGCTACTCTACGAACGATTATAAGATAATAGACGAGTCCAGGTAGGGTAAAAAGGGGGGTAAGCAATGTTAATTGAAGTTGTAAGTGAAATAGTCACTGTTGCCTAGTTAGTATCATAATAGCGGATAATATACTTATAAAAAGGTCTTGCGCCGCCCCAGTTTGGATCCTGGATACGCCTATGATGAAGTACATCATGCAAAAAGGAACTATCTACGATCAGTAACATATTTATAGTGCTGGGTAGCAACTTGTCTGCGGTTAATATTTTTTCCTAATTTGACCTCCTTTTTTCACTAACCTGGTACCGCCTTGGCAAACAAATATGATTTATAACTGTTTTGTCTAATGTCACAATCACATACCATTTCATTCATCAAAAACACAACATCAAAAAATGGTTTTATTACGCATTTACTTCACCCCCATATTGAGTGACCTGCACACGCCTATGATTTTTGAATTTTCAAACGTCACCGTCTTATATCAATTTCCAATTAAATCTCTATCGATTCTTATTCATTGTGTTAAAATCGGTCGATAAACATGAAAGCTATGTTGGATCAAAAATACCACTAAAATTTGTAGTTTTTGCCCCTCTGTTGCCCCCGTATCCAAAATGTAGATTTGTTCTTATTTATAAATGTAGATCGTGTTAAGGGGAGCCAAACACCGTTTCATTTGTGAAAATCGGACGGGTAGATCTCGAGATCTCCGGGGGGGGGGCGGAATCCGCCCCCCCCCCCCCTGTTACAAATAGGGGTAGCCAGGAGCCTGTTACAAATAGGGTTAAGGTAACCCCTTTTCCTGGTTACACATCTGGGTATCATGAAAAATATTGAAATGAAGGTAGTTTTTCATATACATTAGCCTCGGATAGTAAATCACGGTGACCGGTGGCAGCAGCACTCAATAGTACATATGATAATAATAACTGTATACATATGAACCAAACTGTAAAAAAAAAATAGTAACAGTGCACATGGTTTGAAAGCAGCAAGTGGCAGAACGACGTTTCCGCGCATAAATGGTCCCTGTGGATCTGGAGGAGCCTGGGGGGAGATGGCTTGGGGAGATGGTCCTGGCCTGGTCCCCACTATTAGCTCTTCGGTCCAGCAAGCTGGGCACCGCTGGAGCCAGCTTCCGGGTGCCGATGTCCGCGTCTTTGCGTTCGCTCGCCTTTTTCGGAACTCGGCAGACTAGCTAAACATGTAGCCCGCTTGAAAGTTAATATTTTATGAAGGGAGTGGACCCTGATGGAATCCATTTTCCCATTTTCCAAATTTGTATAAGCAATTGCGAAACCTGTGTCATCCCCGAAGCGGCGCGAAATTTCCGTTTTTTTACTGTGGATAGCTGAACTTTGACTGCTGCAAAGGCAATTTTTACGATAAATTGTTAAACCCCGCAAAAAGTGGTGTGGGGGAGGGTCAACCACCCCCTACTCCTTCTGAGAGTAGGGGGTCGGGGAGACCGTCCCCCAACCCTTCCGTCGGCGACGCCCCTGCATGTTACAGATTACATTTCCTTCGTTTTCCTTGCGCAGCAGCGGTGTGTCGAAGGGAAAACGAAGGAAATTTAATCCGTAACTGACTGAGCCCATTTCCACGTCGCTGGGGTGTAGGATCCTATTCAGTTGAGGGGGCTTCAGCCCCCCCCCCCCCTCCCCCCCCCCCCCCCCCCCCCCCCCCACACACACACACACACACTTGGCTTCAGCCACCCCAACTTAAACGAGGAAGTGGGTCAAATCCGGGGAGAAATATGGATTTTGGTGAATTTTGATGGTACTTTAAGCGATTTTCCCAGCTCAACCCCCCCCCCCCCCCACGACTTTTTAGGAGAAGCTACACCCCTGCCATGTCGTATTTTTCATATTCCAATTTTGATTTTAATAGGAATTACATGCAAACTAGAATCTGCTTCCGCCATAAAGAGTGTCTGGGGGGGGGGCGGCCGCCATAAAAAGTGGAGGGTCAACCCCCCCGGTTTTCAAAAGTGTGTGGGGTTGGGGGTGGGGGGGGGGGGGGGGGTCGCGACCCCCACCCCCACCCCGTCAGCGACGCCCCTGGCCAGGTAATTCCAGTCAATCATAGTCATAAACATCTGGGCATATCTTTTTCCAACGATCTCAAATTTAAAATTCACATAAACGACATTATCAAAAAGGTCAATGAAGCCCTGGGTCCCATATATCAAATTGCAAGGCATGTACCAAGAACCATTCTCGACCAAATGTACTCGACATATATAACCTTACTTCGACTATTGTGACATAATTTACGATGGGCTAATAACTGCAACCGACGCTTTAAGACTGGAAAGACTCCGAAATGGTGTAGCTCGACTAATCACTGGTAAGATGTGCAACAGTGCGACAGAACGAGAATAAACTGTCATGATTGCGCCACAAACGACGCAATTTCGCACAAATACTTTTGGATAGTCACGCTGAATGAACCGGATTGTCTTCTATTTATAGTAGAACTCTCAAAGTCCCACTGGTAAGACAGTGAAATCCACTGTCCTGCCAGTAGACTCACTCCATTGAAAATGCACAAGGGAGGACCCCGGGGCTGGGGCCGGGGTACAAAATCCACTGTCGACTAGATAACTGGTATATACTTTTTCCGTCGGAAATATTGGTGAAACAAAATTATTGGCAATCAAGAGCTGAAACGCAACTGTTAATTAAAACAAATGTAAATCTACATACATACTGACGTGATGAATATGATGATTAAGTGAATAATACATCTGAAGTGGTTTTGACGATCAGTATTTCTTAGGACATGATCGCTTAGTAAATTTTCCCAGGAATAGCATAGTAATTATTTTTACTGACATTTTGACCCCCGAGTTCTTCATGGGAAGGAACATTTTGTCCCGACCTTATTCATAAAGACAGAACACTTTACCACCCCTGGGCCTGTTAAAGTTTAGCTGATTTGTTCGTCAAACTCGTGTGTAGTGACGTCATAAATTGTCTATATCTCACATTTTTCAACAAAATTGCTTCATTTTTGCACGGAAGACGTACAATTGATGTAGGAGAAGATACCCCAAGTTTCGTGTTAATAGCGCAGTTGGTGTTTGATCTACTGCGAACATTCGTCAGGGGGAGCAATATTCCCCCCCCCCCCCTCCCGTCAAGCGCGGGTTAAAGGAAATAGTTCACCTTGGACATTTTTTACCAAACACGATTTGATTATATTTGTTAATACAATTTCTTTTTATATTGTCAAAAATGTCCTTATATCGCGCCGATTCAGGACAGAAGGCCGTAAATTTGTATTGTTTGTCAAAACTATAAGCATACTCTCTGAATCAGAGTCCTGACGTCACGCTAATGTACAAAAATAGTTCAGCCAATCAGATTCGAAATTAGTCGCGTAAGGATAGACTCGCATTGGAGATGTGCCAACCGGCGGCCGGCGGTTCGCTTGCTAGCACCAGCTGCAAGCTGATTGGCTGATGGTATAGCCTCTGCCCGGGCTAGAACCAGTACAACATTCTTTCGCCAGCACCGCATTCCTTCGCCAAAAAAATAAATATATTCGGCTGCCGAGGCTTTTCAGTCAAGAAAACTTGAAGATAGGGGTTTCCCAACACGGGCTACAAAACTGCTATCTCAGTTTAAAACTAATGTTGAAGGTGAACTATTTCCTTTAACCCGCGCACTGCAGGGGCTTTGCGCCGAACACGAACTGCAGGGGGGTTGATTTCCGCCCCCCTGAGATCTCGAAAACTACGGTACGTAGCGAAAAGCGGAAAAAGGCTTTCATAGCTTGATACATGTTCTATCGAAAGTATTTCAGTGTTCTTTTAGGTCAGATCAAAATTGAGGTCACCAGAGGTCATTGAAGGTCAAATTTTCCAGTTTGTTCCTGTTTTAGGATATCGCTCCAGAAATTCCCATATATCTCAGAAACGATGCTAGTTAGAAACAAACAGAAAAAAACAAACGCCAGCCAGTGAAATTTTCAATTGCTAAGGTGTCCTCAGATTTGATCTCAGGTCAATATTTGAGGCTCCAGAGATCAAAAAGAAAAAAATCCGTTTTTTTTTTGCTAAATCGTTTTTGCTATTAACTTTTTACTTAATAAAGATAACGGAAAACTGTTTACGCCATTGTGTTTATATTGTCAAAGCGCTTTGAATAATATACATGGTGACCTTGTTAAGTCAACTTAACGATTTGACCTCAGGTCAAGGTCAAGTGGTGACCCAAGTAGCACATGTTGCATATGGGAAGACGTATCTCGACGAGACAAACACATTGATGTCTGTTTTACTGCTCTATCTTCATTATGTCGGGAGTTATTGACACAAAAAAGTGATGGTGACCTCGCATGACCTCAAATAACCCAATAGGGGTCACTGAACAAAACTTACACTTGGATCATCAAGAACATCCTATTATAACATGATCCAGAAGTAATAGGACTAATATCATGCATATCCTTGAAATAGGAAGCATTTGTATATTTCCCTATTGACTTATTATGGGAGTTTACGAAGTTGACCTGACCTTAAGTCACCGATATACAAATTCCGAGATATATGAATTGTAAGTACTTATGCCCTCATGACATCCTGTAAGTTTCAAACTGATCGGTGAAAAACTCTGGCTTTGGCACAACTGCAAACATTTTTTGAGTTGGGGTCACTTGACCTGGACTGGTGACCTGACCTGAGATGACCCGATATGATTTTTTCTCTCAAAATGTGCTAAATTGATGTCCTAACAAGTGTGCCAAAACCCGGCGGTGCTGCGCGCCGCCGTTTTTTTCTCTATCTTTGAAAAGCCTGAGGGGGGAGGGGGGCGGAAATCAACCCCCCCCCTGCAGTGCGCGGGTTAAGGTCTTCTGACTCATTGGATATACGTACATTGTGCATACAAACTTCAGTACAAATTATATATTGTTTTGATAACATGCATGTACACTCGTATTTTTCTTTCTTTTCTTTTGAATTGTTGTTGCCACTAATGCAAAATAGTTACCTTCAAAATCTTAGCAATTAAATTCCATCTTTTACACATACCCATAGTAACCTTTTGAGCCTAACGAAGTCATTGCGAAGCAAATATGAGTTTTAAGTACGAGTACGCTTTTTGCGATCTGCATTTGGAATATTTGAGAATTAAATCAGATGAATTTATTTTGAAGTGGTGCTGGCGTGATGATGATGTATCTGCCGCGCGATTTGAAAGTCTATTTAGTTACACATTCAGTACTTAAGTATTTAAGTACTTATTAATTACAAAAGACAGCCGCTTATTGGCCAGATTACCTTTCACCTTCCAATGACACAATTTAGTGCCACTCTGGCAAGATTTAGTATGGCATGTTGAAGCTACAAACCAGCCGCACACCGAAGCTGAGTGTAATACGACCATTGCATCCTCAGCCAAAACTGAATGGAGCATTACACTGTCGACTCTGCCGGAGCGCACGGCACGCTGTGCCGCGGGAGGCAGCGTCACAGGTGGAGGTGGTGGAGGTGAGCTTAGCGGTCAACTCGGGACGGGGGGCGGCAGCGCGACAGCAGCGGCAGCCGTGTCGGACCGGCGTGGCGCAGTGGTGAGGTAACCGGAAATGCCTTGCGATTGCATGACCACTGGCGACCGTGAGAGAGACCTGCACATCTATAACGAGTCCCGACGACCCTTTGTGCGACCTCGATTACTGCCAGATTCGCGCCATATCGGCTGTGGCAGCAATTCTCCGGCAGGTCAAATTAGTGAAGGGAATGCCTAACGTATTTTTGATCATCTGCGTATGTGCATTGTGCATTGTGCATGGGTGTTAGCTCGAGGCGTTGTTTCGTATTTGTCCAATGAGGTTCACAGAAGAAAAACAAACAGATTTGAAAATGTCAAAATAAACTGTTCATAGCATTGCATGCCCCAGCAATAATTTAGGAAAACACCTAATGAGTTTCACATCTTATTTGTGTTATACTTATCTTAAAATTGTATGTTATTAACCGTTGCAATTTCATAAATGTTTTTTAAAATGATTAAAGAATTAATAATTGGAAATATTTAAAATCGAATAATATTTTATATATACAATTCGTCTTTGTCATTCACTTGCATTAACACGGCATTGAGTGAAAGAACAGAATCGATCTCCGGGGCAATATTTGCAATATTTGCCCTAACTGTAAATTCAACTAGTTGTTGTGTTAGGAACATGCCTCCCCAAACGCTGTCCTGAGTGCCCCATTCTTGAGTTGGAACAGTGCATTCATCCTATCTATTATAAACATAAGTATGTGAAAAAGATGTATGTGACGTAGAAAAGAACCATCGAAACATGCGTTTGCTCCACCCTCGAATTAGCAAGTTGATAAAAAAAACGTGAGGCCTATGGTGCCCCCCCCCCCCCCACGTTGTTTACCGGTATCCGCCTATGCGCAATATATTATATTTAAACCAATTGCTGCAAATAATGCCCACACAGTGGGGTTAAAAAGTGCAAACTTACTATATATAGTGGGCGCCAAAATACTCCCTATAGAACTTGCTCGGGGCCGAAAATGTCCCAATTTTAACAATCTGTTTTGCTCTGTGGTCATCAATTATGTAAAGTGTAATGCACAACTACACATACTTTTCAAATTTGCTGCCACGTTTCTTTCTTTATCATGTTAGTTATGAACCCTAAATACCACCCACCCCCAACCAACCTTCGGCCTATATATTTGTATCGGATAGAAATCATTATCGCCAAAAATACGTGTCCTGAAATGTCTCTAAAGTTCTGGATCTTGGTGGGGGCCGGGATCGTGGCGGGGCCGCTTCCATTGCTTTAACAATAGGGGCCGTGAACCGCCGTTCGCGGCCCCCGTCTGGTTTGGGAAATACCTCACGAAATTATCCGGCCCCTTGCGAAATATGAGGGAAGTTGATTTGGTCGTTTGAAGTTTACCAAGTGATATCTCAAGATGCTGATGGTAACGAGAGAGAGAGAGAGATTTCTTTATTTGCAGACTCGAGGTCCATGAAGACATAGGTTTGGCAAATCACACATACAGCGCATCCGTCCATACTTTCCTCACAGAGGAACGGACGGCCAGATCGCTGTGAAACAACATTGATACAATATGATTGTCAGTCTGCCCAAGGCGAGTCGTGAAACCCGAAGACAGCTTTGCGATACAAAGCACTGAAATTATAAATTCGCTCATTTACAAACATGTTGGAGGCACTACAAAAACGGTCATACCCAAAAAACATTCTGGCAGCATTGTTGAAGCAAACAATAAATTTTCTAACACAGTTGCATGATAAGAAGTGCCACAGATGTACATTACAAATATTAGAACAATACGCACTATACAAATATTTTTTAACAGAAACTGAACACATGGCAAACTTTCTAATCAGGGAGTTGGCCCGACAACATAAGAGGCGATACTGGTGGCGCAACTCCAGATCATCAGCTTTTGAAGGAGTGTTCGAAATATTAAAACCAAGGTATTTGTAACTCGCCAACATACAACAGTACACTACCGCATAACATAATATCAGGTAGGACCATATTCTTAACAGGTTCGGAAGTAATGCCATGCAAACGGTTTTCTTCGTATTAAATAATATATCATGATTTTCTGCATACTCTGCACATATATCAATCATAACGCCACCACAACAAGGGGCAATACTGTGTGATTAGCTTGCAGGCCGTGTCATCCCAATGCCTATCAGCTGTTCAATAAATGCCCCCGGTAATGTCACCGGGTCACCATTAAATTACTTTTTGATCCATGTGAGTTTCCCTATCATTAATATGAGACTTGCCACTGTCTAACATACATTATTGATGATGTACTTTACATGTACGTCAGTTGCAAAGTAGTGTTTCATATATTTAGCTTGCTATGCCGGATATAAGTATGCCTCGGTGACGTCATGGCAGATCAATCAATCAATCAGTGTATTAAAAACCATCCACGAGGTGGCTATTCTGGTTTCATGTCAGTGTTACAAATAATATACAAAATACGATAAAAACGAGTACACTTCACTACACTACATCGGTAAAATCACACTTCGCATAGCGGTCTTAAAACCATCCAATGAATGGGCGGCACAAGCTTGTGGTGGCAGGCGGTTCCAGACAACTGCAGCCCGATACGAAAAAGCCTTCTGAGAGGCGGTCAATCTGCACTTGTGCAGGTGGCGGCTACCTCGATCAGAGGCGCGCGTCTCGCGTGTGGAAACAGCGGCACGTGGGGTGAACATAGCGCGTATCTCGGGTGGCGCTCCCTCCTCTCTGAGCGCCTTAAACACCTTTACGGCGTCGCGGCGCGCCACCAGGGTCTCGATCTTCGGCCATCCTAAAGAATTTAGAGCCTGGGTTATATGATCATGCTTTTTGAGTCCTGTGACAACACGAGCGGCAAAGTTTATCAGTTTTTGGATTTTGACCAGTTGACCCCTGGTCGCCCCTCCCCACACGCACAGGCAGTACGTGATATGTGGGAACACGTACGCCTGAATTATAATTTTAAGGGCTTCTGAGGTGAAGTAATGCCGAACTTTGTACAGAGAGACGAGGATACCGTTACATTTTTTGGAGACACTCGAGACATGCGCGTCCCATGACAGACCACGGTCCACCACGACGCCGAGGATTTTGATGCTGGTCGAGGCCTGCACCTCGGAACCATTTAATTCAAACCGAAATTTTTCCGTTTTTGCCAAATTTTCTTTGAGCCAACAAGCATGAAAGCAGTTTTCTTCGCGTTCATTTTGAGAGAGTTAGAATCAAACCAAGACTGGAGCTCACGCAAGGTGAGCTCCAGTCTAATTTTTAGCCCGGCGAGACCAGGTCCGTCAGGGGACGCGCAGTCAACGTGCACGGTGTCGTCAGCGTAGGAGATGAGGCGGCCATGGGTCAAATATCCATATAAATCGTTTGTGAACAAAATGAACAAGACTGGACCAATAATCGAGCCCTGGGGCACACCACAAGTCACGGGACAAGTCAACCGTCCACCACGCACCATCTGCCTTCGGCCGCTCAAATAACTCCTAAACCAGTCCACGTCATTTACACCATACCATGACAATTTTGTGAGGAGGAGGCCGTGGTCGACGCTGTCGAACGCCTTCGAGAGGTCCATCGTCGTTACCGACGATACAAGGCCTTCGTCGATGTTGGTGACCAGGCGCTCGACAGCGGCGAGCACGGCGTCCTCTGTTGAATGGCGAGATCTGTATGCATATTGGGATGAATGCAGAAGCCCTGTGATGTTTAAAAACTCGGTCAGTTGTGTACAAATTACTTTTTCTAAAATTTTAGACAAACACTAAGCAAAGAAATCGGTCTATAATCGGACGGAACGGCAGGGTCACGTGACTTTGGGATGGGAACAATACATGCAGTTTTTTGCAGATAGTGCTCAGCAGGGACATAAAGACATAAAGACATAAAAGAAAAGTGCAACAAAGAGCCTCTTGGGCCCATCCGAGGTTGCACCCCACCCCACCCCCCCCCCCCCCACCCCCACCCCCCCCCCCCCCCTCCACCAGTCTCGCCCCTTCAAATCACCTTACTCTACCTGCATAAAAGAAGGCTAATCCCACGAGTATTTATGAACTAATCCCTTCTCTGTAAAGTATTTATCTAATCTAATTTTGAAGGAAGCAAGTGTCACTGCATCAGCGACATCCCCTGGTAGCATATTCCAATGTCCTACAACCCTTCTACTGAAAAATGACTGTCGTAGCCTAGTCCTACTTTGTTTCATAATGAGTTTATGCTAATGACCTCTACCTCGATTTTCCCTATTGAACTCAAACATACCCTTTAAATATCCAGAATGCTGACTATTTACAAATTTGAAGACTTCAATTAGATCTCCTCTTAGCCTTCTATATCTAAGTGAAAACATACCCAATTTCTTTAATCTATCTTCATAAGGTAAACTACCAAGACAATTAACCATTTTTGTTGCCCTTTTTTGAACTCTTTCTAACAACCAGCAATCTTTCTCATATGTTGGAGACCAGGCTTGTACACAATACTCCAAATGTGGTCTAACGTATGCACAATACAGTTTTGTTATTACCTTTTCACTCTTGTAGGAAACATTTCTGTTAATGGCCCCTAGCATTCTAAGTGCCTTTTTCCTAGCTTCTACAACCTGGTCTGACGCTGATAGTCTATTGTTTACCACGACACCTAAATCTCTTTCCTTTTCAATCTGCTCCATTTTCTGCCCACCCATTTCCATACCTATGTTTACTGCTAACCCGTCCAGCGTGCATAATCTTACATTTACTCAAATTGAATTTCATCTGCCATGCTTCAGACCACTCAACTAGCTTGTCCAGATCTGATTGAAAAACATCCTGATCATGTTTTCCTCTAATAATCCTGACAACTTTTAGATCTTCTGCAAATTTCAAGACTTTGCTGTCTATACTGTTCTCAATTGCATTCACAAATATTATAAAAAGCAATGGGGCCCAGGACTGAGCCCTGTGGAACCCCACTGAGAACCTCCTTCCATTGTGATTGGCACCCATTCAATATAACCCTTTGCTGGCGTCCTGAAAGCCACGTTTCTATCCAATCCAGAATCCTTGCCCCTGATCCCATGAATTTTAAGTTGCAACCCCAGTCTTGTATGGGGGACTTTGTCAAATGCTTTACTGAAATTCAAGAAAAGCTACATCTAGCTGTTTACCCTGATCAAAGCTATCTGTTGCAACATCCAAAAACTCCAGAAGATTAGTTAAACAAGAACGGCCCTTCCTAAAGCCATGCTGTGTATCCTTGATGAGTTCATTTTGCTCCAAGAATTCAACAATCTTATCTTTGATGATTGATTCAAGCACTTGCAGACTAATGAGGTCAGACTAACTGGTCTATAGTTTTCCTCTTTACTTCTATCTCCCTTTTTATGAATAGGAACAACATTTGCTCTTTTCCAATCAAGTGAATTTTACTATCTGCAAGCGATTTAGAAAATATTATGGCTAATGGAACCGACAACTCCCTTTCAGAATTCTCTTAAAAGTCTAGCATGGATTTCATCAGGTCCTTCTGCCTTGTTAGGCCTTACTTTCTTTAGATATTCTAGAACAAGTTCACTACTTATGCCACCTAGCTCTCCTATATCTCCTCTGTCTCTAGCTCAGGGCTGAAGTGCTGCAATACTACTCTGGTCCTCGATAGTAAAGACAGATTGAAACTGATCATTAAGCACTTCAACCATTTCACTGTCCTTGCTAACTAACACATCATCTACCTTAAATGGACCTATATTTTTGGAAACTGTACTTAACTTATAAAAACTGAAGAACTTCTTACTATCTGCATTACAATGTCTAGCTAAATCAAGTTCCTTTGCCCTTCTAGCTGCTCTGACCTTTTTCTTAACTGAATTTCTTGCATTCTGGTAGGCCTTCTGATTTATATCTAGTGAAGATCCCTTCAAAATGCCAAATGCACTTCTTTTAGCTTGTATAGCACTCCCTTACTTCTGGGGTAAGCCAAACTGGATTGCCCTTGGTTCTGTTACGTTTGTGCCTGAGGGTATATGGCCGATTTTGAATTTGGCTTAATCTAGCTTTGAAAACATTCCAGGCCTCACATGCATCTAAACCTGCCAACTCAACCGTTCCATTTTATCTCGTGCGAGGTCATTTCTAATACCATCAAAATCAGCCACGGCTGAAGTTTGGAACCATAATTAAGGTTATCTTTGGGCCTCATTTCTGATGAGATATTGAATTTAACCATATTGTGATCACTGGTTCCTAGACCTGCACAAATACTTATGCCACTAACTAGATCACTGTTGTCTGAGAATACAAGGTCTAGAATGGAGCAATGTCTGGTTGGCTCTGTTACAAACTGATGCATGAAAAGCTCCTCTTCAAAGATTTGCCTATACAACCTACACTCATTTGTTTCCTCTGCTATACTTTCGTATCCTCTTAAGTTAAAATCTCCCATAATAAGACACTGAGCCCGAAAGTTCCTACGTATTTCCTCACAAATATCTTGGTCTGTTTCAGCTTGGGAGTTCCTCGGAAGATTCCCTGGTCTGTAAAATGCACCTATCCTCAACCTTCCTCTGTTTCCTGTACCAATTTTAATGTCAAGCCAGATTGATTCTACTTCTTTTACTTTACTAGAATCATCAACTCTAGTAGTGCAGTACAAGCTATTTACATATACAAACACTCCGCCTCCCTGCCGTGATTCTCTGCAGTATGAGAACATGTTATACCCTTGTAACTCGGGACGGTTCTCCTTATATTTATGGCCTTGATTAGCTTGAAGTTGAACTAATTCGAACATTGGATTCCCCATGCATTGTTTGAATTTGCTTTGGTTTTGAAACATGGATATTTGGTGATTAACCCGCGAGTTACTGGGGTATATTTCATAACGCGACTTACTGGGGGGGGGGCTATTTTTGCCCCCCCCCCTCTGATCTCCGGAACTACTGGACCAAATGTAAAAACTAAAACGGCATTCGATAGCCCTGGGAAATTTATCGAGGGAAACATAATATTGTTGACCTCTGGGTCACCGATGACGTCACAGGTCAGGTCAAGTACAAAATGTTTGACCGTGTCAAAAGGTCTCGATGGATGGAATTGTCGCGCAAAATTGCGATATTAAACGCATAAGCTGTCAGTAAATCGGCATGATTCGTGTGTCTGACACTTCTAAGTACCTTTCTAAGCTGTTTATGACCTTGGGTCAGGTCAAGGTCATCCGAGGTCACGAGGTAAAACTGCATATTACGGTCATTAGGGGTTGTAACACATGTTTATGGGTTTGTGTCTCGTCTAGAAGGCGAAAAATGACCTTAGAACATTGTTTGTTCTATATAAATAGAAGTAAAAAGCAAAAATGGAAATGCGTTTTTTATGCATAGTAATACTGTGAGAAGTTGTCGATTTTTGTCATTTAAAGGTCATAACTCGGTCATTTGTAAAGATATCAACTTTAAATTTGGTACACAAATTAACCGCATACGTATCGATCACATATATTCCGGTTTTTGGATAATTCTGATTTTTTCTTGAAAATTTTGTTTAAAAAAAATTTATTTGGATTTCTCAAAATTTTGAATTTCAAAAAACTCAAAAATCCGAGATAGCAGTTTGATAGCGCGGTCTATTGTCAATAATTCGATTTAAAACAATTTAGTTTATCTCAAATATCGTACTTTTGACAGCGTTTTCCGCAAACCATTATTTTGCAACAAAAACCGAAGAACATGACGTCACTCTGACGTCATTCCCGGTTGACCTATTATAACCTTATCATTTTCCTTTTGCCAACATGTGTCGAATTGATGTGAGAGAAGGTACTGCAAGTTTGGTGACAATACCGATGTTAGTTTAGGAGTTATTGCACAATAACGGGAGGGGGGGCAAAAAATAGCCCCCCAGTAACTCGCGGGTTAACGAAGAATCCTAGGGCTCCGCCACAGGTTTGAAGTGGGGGGGGACGTGGATTCATGAGCTCAACGAGATATAGGGCCGATTATATGGGATACGGTGGAACCGGGCTCTAAACCTGCCCGGGCCCCTGATAGCACCGGGCCACTGCCTCGATAGGGCCTGACTAAGACCGGGCCCCTATCAGGAACGGGCCCGTGCTATCAAGCATTTGCTAATACTGGGCCCTCGTCCTGACCGGGCCTCATATCACGCCTTTGCCAGCACCGGGCCCCTGCCTCGATCGGGCCTGACCAAGACCGGGCCCCTACCCGGAACGGGCCTGTGTCACTAGAACGGGCCCATATCAAGAATTTTCAAGGATCAGGCCCTGTTGTGACCGGGCCCCATATCACGTCTTTGCCAGCACCGGTCCCCTGCCTCGATCGAGCATGAACAAGAACGGGCTCGAATAAATAATTTGCTAGGATCGAGCCCTGTTGTTACGGGGCCCTCGACCTGACCGGGCCCCATATCACGCCTCTGCCAGCACCGGGCCCTGCCTTAATCGGGCCCCTACCAGTAACGGGCCCGTATAAATACAAATGGGAGGAGCGGGCCCTGTTGTGACCGGGTCCTCGTCCTGACCGCGCCCCATATCACGTCTCTGCTAGCACCAGGCTCCTGCCTCGATCGGGCCTCTACCAGGAACGGACTCCTATTAGGAAGGGGCACGTATCAAGGAATTTGCAAGGACCGGGCCCTGTTGTGACGGGGTCCTCGTCCTGACCGGCTCCCATATCACGCCTTTGCCAGCACCTGGCCCCTGCCTCGCTCGGACCTAACCAAGACCGGGCCCTTGCCAGGTATGGGCCCGCATCAAGAATATGCAAGGACCGGGCCCTCGTTTTGACCAGACCCCATATCTCACGCCTTTGCCAGCACCGGGCCCCTGGCTCGATCAGGCCTGACCAAGACCGGCCCCTGCCAGGTATGGGCCAGAATACGGGTCCTTTTGATGCGTACCACTCAGAAATTTCGGGGGGGGGGGTCAGCTGACCTTTTTGACCCCCCCCCCCCCCCCCCCTGCGTGCGCCACTGCCAACTTGCCTCGGGATACTCCCGCTACTTGCTGTGTTAGTGGTACATAGAGACAAGGGCGTCGCCACCGGGGTGAGGGTGGGTGGGGGGGGGGGGGGGGGGCTGCCGCCCCCAGGATCGCTCCGTCCGTAGTCGGACCCCACCCCCTTCCCCCAGATTCGCCGCGGGAT
This sequence comes from Chirona hameri, assembly GCA_036785665.1. Taxonomy (NCBI): domain Eukaryota; kingdom Metazoa; phylum Arthropoda; class Thecostraca; order Balanomorpha; family Balanidae; genus Chirona; species Chirona hameri. The sequence goes on from JAXIVJ010002253.1 coordinate 45,826, forward strand.
TTTAGCATTAGCCCAATGGGGCTGGCCCCCAAACCCATGGCTGCCCCCACACTCAAAATTGTGTGGCGACGCCACTGTCTATAGAGAGGTGACTTGTTCACTAAGTTAGCGTACTTTCCGCTTCTAAAAAAGTTGAGCGACTTATACATGGGCATTACTGCTAAGTTGCAGTGGCATGGCCCTGTTAATTAACCACAGTCCACACAGGCACGTAGCCAGGATTTCGTCCGGGGGGGGGGGCTCGAAAGGGCCCCTTCCTGATTGTTGAAAGAGCCCTTTCCCAAGTATTGAAAGGGCCGAACAAAACGGATGAAAAGGCACGTTACGAAAATGGAGAATGCAGTATGGCAGGCATGGCATGGGCCATACCAACACTTTTAGAAGCTGGAGTAAGTCAACCGAGGGGTTTATAACTATCTATTTGGAGGTGATTTCAACTTTGGAACCAGCGACACCAGTTTGGAATCAGCTATACCAACTTCGAATATTTGTTTAGACCCAAGCCCTGGAACCCTTAAAGGAATTGCGCCGCGGAGCGGCGCGAAATTTTTTAATCTTATGCCCTGGATAAAAAAAAAATCCTCTATGACATCGTCGTTTTTTGCGTTTAAGAGTACGGTAAAAAAGCGATAAAGCGAAATGTTTCCCCAATTATATAGGAAAGTAGCAACATATAAATAAAACATAAATTCGCCGCGAAATGGAGCGAATTTATTATTTTGTTTGAACCCGTATACAATTGAATGGTATTGCCATTGCGCCGCGGAGTGGCGCGAAAAAAAAAATCCTCGATAACTGTATTCTTACTGTTGAAGGTGCTTGAGGTGTGTATTGAAGCTTGAGGTGCTTGCAATTTGAGTGCAGTCATGTGCTCAATGTTGGGGGGACAAAAGACACTGTCCCCCCAACTTTGAAGTTGGGGGGACATGTCCCCCACCCCCGTCCCCCCGGTGGCGGAGCCCATGGAAGAGTATAGGAAGATGGATAATCCTGTGTTGGTAGGTACTTGCTCAAATTTGTTTTGTTTTAGTAAAATTATCCACAGTTGAATGAAAGCTTTTAAAAATAATTAGAACAAAAGTGCAAATTGAAGTATAGAACTTGTATATTCATTATTCATTGATATTAGGTAATGCAGAAATAGCATTTGGCATGTATGATGTGGTGTACGGCCAACAACTGTTGTAACTCTATTATTGAAACTCAGACATTGCTGAGAAACTATTTGCCCATCAATCTGGCTGCCTGTCCACCAGTATTCAAAATGTGGCAGGAACATCAACAAGATATTTGGGGCAGCCCCAATCCTGCCCCAAATGGGACAGCAAGCTGTCTCATTCATGGGGCAGGATTTTATGGATCAAATTTCTCTCCTCGGTCAGCAAATACTGTTGACCGGGAAGGGGGGGGGGTCGGTAGTCTTCACACAATCGCGTTTTATCTACTGTGAATTCACTTTTCAACCACATGTTGTTAACCAGGGGGGGGGGGGGAGTCGGTCGTCTTCACAATCGCGTTGTATCTAGTGTGAATTGGTAAATTGTTGCTTCTGCCCCAAAAAGTCAGAAGCTGCCCCAAAATTCCAGAAGCTGCCCCAAAATTTAAAAAGCTGCCCCACAATTTTAAAAGCTGCCACAAAAATTTCAAAAGCTGTCCCAATTCTGATGTGTTGGTGCCAACCCTGCCCCGAGGAGATCTCGTTAAAACTTGTCACGTTTTGCATACTGGCCTTTTCATAGATTTGTAGCCAGATGCGAGTGGAGGAAGGGAGCAAACTATAGTTCACTGGCCTTAGTTCTTGTGATGACAGGATGGGTGAACTGGACGGTGGACAGTGGGGATGATACCCGATCTGCATTGTTGCTGATGATGTGGCACTGCGGTTATTCGTTGGTTTTGTTGGCCACCGTCATTGTTCTTCAATTGTGCTGTCTGCCTACTTGTAGGTCATTTGCCTTGCCGGCATCCACAACATATCGTCTATGAAAATATGTTTTGTTGTCTTGCCGTCTTATGGCTCACCTAATTGGTATAGTTTCAGTTTGAAGTCCCTTATACTGCCATTTTGCTATTGTCTGATTCATAGGAGGATCATAATCAAATCAATATTTCCTTTCATTTGTTGTATAAATAATATAGAAGAGAGCAGTTTTCCTTGGCATTCCGGATGGATGTCTCTTGATATTTAATTTGTTGTTCTTGAAAGATAAGGTATATCCTTGAGTTTCAGATCAATATGGGTGACACCCAGATACCTGTTCATATCATACATTTCTGTGCAATGTTTTGTGTGCATTTTTTTTCTTTTTATATTTATAATTACTCCTATATCCTATTTCAAGCAGGAATATGTATATGTGCATTCATGCTGAAGCGGCAACATTTAGTCCAGCAGATAACCAACCACTACTTGTTGTTGATTTATGACTGACTTACGATGACTCACACCAAATCTAGACCTTGACTCTGGGGATATAGTTACTGACATTCAGGAAATTCATCAAAACTGTAAGTATATCTCACTATCAGAAGGCTTTCACTTGCAAGAAGGATTCTCTATAATACACTTAAATGCTAGGTCATTGAAAACAAAATGGACAATTTCCTAACCTTCCAAGGCAGCTCTGGTGTTGAGTGTTCTGTAATATGTATGTCAGAAACATGGTTAAAAACAGATATGCTTCAGTATTTCAACATAGATCGTTATAATCTTTTTGCCTCTTGCAGAGATCTAAGTGAAGAAGGAGGAACAGCTGTGTATGTGACAATAAATGTAATGCTAAATTGAGAAATGACTAGCAGCTATAAACAATGATAATCATACAAATACTTTTGCTGAAATAGACATTAAGGAGAAAAATGTTGCCAAGAATGTAATACTTGGAGGAATTTATAGATCTCTAAATTCTTCAAACATTATTTATTGATTATATGGAACAAGTTCTAACTGCACTTGAAGAAGAAAATAAACTTGCTGCACTTGCAGGTGATTTTAATTTAAGTATATTGAAGGAATCAGAAGATAGAGCATGTGAGTTACTTTTGCAATCTTTTGTCTTCTTATGGTTATGTTTTTATGATTGCAAAGCCAACTAGAGTTGTTAAGAACCATTCATCATTGCTCGTTAACATTTTTATTAATAAACACAACCATATAAAGTCTTCTGATGTATTGATAACATCATTCAGATCATTTTCCTGTATATGCCCTTATATCATGGATATGTAAAACAGAATCAAACAATCTACCCAAGGAAGTTTTAAAATGCATGAACTTCCAGAGCTTAATCAATATATTACAGCCAATCTGGCAAATTTCCAAGCTATAACAGATCCCAATCTAGCCTGTGTTGCCTTAACCATCGCCGCCCTACGGGAGCTTTTATTCACCTTCGGCTATCCATGGCTTCAATGGTATTGTTCTCCTGCATGGCTTTATTGTTTTGGAAAACTTGTGAATTCCTTCAGTAAAGGTATTTATTAACCCTCGCCCTACGAGGGCGAGGGTTAATAAATACCTTTACTGAAGGAATTCACAAGTTTTCCAAAACAATAAAGCCATGCAGGAGAACAATACCATTGAAGCCATGGATAAGCCCCAGTTTTATGTGTTCAATTAATAGAAATAATAAGTTGTACAAGAAATTAATTTGAAAAAAGTAGTGATAAGCATGACAATGAATATAAAACAAATATTCTTACAAAGGTAATGAAGGAGGAAAAAATATTATATTTTCAAAAGTCATTTGAGGCTAGCAAAGCAAATAATAAAGAAACAAGAAGTTACTTAGAGAAGCCTTAAATGCAAGGAAAGCGCCAAACTGCATACCATCTTGTTTTGTTGATGATGCCAACACAGTTCATACCAGTGAACATGTAGCAAGTGGTTTTAACAATGTATTTACATCCATAGGACAACAGCTGGAAAGTGATATGCCTACCTCAGACAGTAGTCCAATGGAATAGCTTACACAAATAGACTATCCGGCCTTTAGCACCCCATTGTCCACAAATCCTTTGCAAATTGAGTCTATTATAAAATAAAATAATTGAACCCTGTGGGAGACGGAGTAGACAAAATAAGTACCAAGATACTTCTGGCAACATATACAAACTGTATCCATCATGTTACTTATTTCTTTAATCTTTGTCTTAAAAATGCTTGAAGTGAAAGTGGCCGAAAAGTGAGGCCCCTTCTCTGTTCCTACGCCTGTCTTCCGTCGTCTGCAGCTATGCAAGGGCGCCGCCACCTTCCGAAAGTTGGGAGGGAGGGAGGGAGGGAGGGAGGGAGGGAGGGAGGGAGGGAGGGAGGGAGGGAGGGAGGGAGGGAGGGAGGGAGGGAGGGAGGGAGGGAGGGAGGGAGGGGAGAAGAGGCATTCTGAAGTCGATTCTTTCCATGCAACGCCCATAGCTGTAATGTTAAAATCCAAAATTATTGGGGGGGGGGGGACACGTCCCCCACGTCCCCCTGTGGCGAAGCCCCTGCAGCTAGGGTAGTTGCTACACAGGCTGTATTGACTGTACCAGGTCACAATGCAGTAGCGGATCTACAGTTGAGCAAAATGGGCAATTACCCCCCCCCCCCCCCCAACCGCCTGAAATCGGAACAAAATTGACTCATTTCCTGATATAGAAGACAATCTAAGCGACATTTACTAAGGAAAGTTAGCTTTAAAGGGAATGTTTCACCTTTGTATTGGTTTTGGACTGAGATAGTCATTATCTTTAGCCGTTATTGAAATGTCGAAAATACTAAGGTCATTTTCCCAAAAACTTAGCTGTTTTAAACAATTCAATTTATAAGATGGGGTCTAGGCTAGTGCCGACCCTGATTGGCTGACAGCAACTTCTTCAGCCAATCCCACTTTGTTAGCCAATCAGCGACGGTCTATAGCTCAATAATGGCGTCATCATCCCAAATTTAAAAAACTTAATTTGTATAAAGTTAAGTGACTTTTCGAGAGAGAAAAATATCACCATCGTTTTCAGCAGCACTTACTTCCTATTTTCGACTACAACCAGCGTATATTTGACAACTTCCATAAAGGTGAAACATTCCCTTTAAATCAGCTATCAATGCTATGATAGCAAGCTATGCTATTCTATGCTATGCAAGCCAAATCCGATGCGTTTTCAGAATTGTGTGCGACTTTTTGGAATTTTGCCCCCCCCCCAAAAAAAAACCGTTCTGGATCCGCCAATGTCACAATGTATGTGTGCATATGATGAAGTTGCGTGTTGTCTTCAGTTATACATTAAGTAACACTGAGCCGGATACGGGGATTGAGGCGGATATGGGTGAGGGGTCGAACGGATGAATCTGGATGAACACTGTGGCCATGCCAAATGTGTCACCGCACTGTGAGCAAAAGTCACGATGTCGAGCCATTAAATGACACTTCATGCCGCAGTTCTTATACCTGGGGGATAATTTTTCCATACCAGGTTAGGTGGGCGCCATTTGAAGCGTTTTTACCACCCCTGCGGCGGGCGGGCCTTTCGAAAGAAAATGAATGGAAAATGAATCGTGAGGAAAGTTTAGTCAACTAGCGGTAGATTTGCGCATGGTGAAGATAGGGCAATCATGTTTACGTCATCTGATGATGATTGGGACTTTGGACGCACCGACTCTTACGTTCACACGGCGCCCATTTTAATTTAATCGTGCTCGTTTCGTCAAGGAGATTCGAATCATACCATGATGACCAGGTTACCTAAGTCAAATTCAAAATTTGACCTCAGGTCAAGGTAATTTAAGGTCATGTGGTGAACCAGGTATGTCGTGCTGCGCAATGTCGGACGCGTATCGACGAGGCATACACAGTGGTGCCGGTCTCACGTTCTAAACTTCATTCTATTCCGCCGCCTGCAGGCGAGCGCGACTGGGTTGGACGCGTGGCCGGCACGCCGCGCCAGTGCTCGGGCGGCGCAGCATTGTTCTCCATACTGCTAAGAATAAAAACACACGAGAAAAAAATAGATGGCATTGCAGATATCGCTTAGCATGCGGATGGAGAACAGATATAGGCCGGAGTCGGAGGTGGAGTCGGAGTCGTAGTCAGAGTCGATTTTTTTTTTCAGCCGGAATCGGAGTCAGAGTTGCTAAAATTATGTCGACTCCGCAGCCCTGCAGTTGCAAGTACCGGTCGTTATAAGCGTGGATCTCCTATCAACTTTGACTTGAGATATCTCTCGGTAGGAATTGTTATATGCAAAATGTAATACATTTACAATATATTTTGGTCTCGTCTGTCGATTTCAAGTGATAACTCCATTTTTGTGGGAAAAGGTCATTATTTCCCTTTAACGCAATTCGGGCCACCAGCAGGGAATAGGGTTAACAGGTAACGTGTCAACAGGAAACTTTGCACGCCTCCATGGATATGATCTTCAAACCAGCTGCAAAAAATATAAAGTATGAAGATTGTTGAAAACTCTTCGAAACCTAGTGGATTTTGTGACGTCAGGCATAACAAATTGTTGTGTCTGACCATGGTCTTAATTGCGGCTAAGTTTACTGCGTTGTCAGAGTACAATAATTTGTGTGGAGTGTGTACTATTATTGGCGGATCCAGCCGTCGGTTTGGGGGGGCAACTTTTTGTGCCAAAAAGGTACCCCATTTTTTTTTCTCCACGGATTTGGGCCGGTCAACATATTTTGGTATTCGAGCTTAAGAAACTCACTTTTCAAATTTACAACAAAAAAGTCTTTAATTTTTTGGGTTCAAAACTCCAAAATTTCGGAAATCCGAGATAACCATTGCGAAAAAAAATGTAATTTCCTTTCGACGTTTTTTATTTGCAATTTGCTTCAAAACTCTATTTTCAAAGATTTTTCAAACATTTATCGTTTTTCCGCCAAAAATAGCATGCCATGACTGGCAGCCTGCTGTCAATTTTGTCAATTTTAGTCAAAGTCAATTTTTACAATAAATTGTTTAAGCTTTTTTTTAGAGGGGGGTGTAGCAAAAGACATGTTGGCCCCCCCTTCCAGGCTGTTGGGGGGGGCATGACCTGGTTGCCCCCCCCCCCCCTTGGAACCGCCAGTGTGTACTAATGCTAATGTGTGTACTAATGTATGTGTGTACTAATGTACTAATGTGTGTACTAATGTACTAATGCTAGTTAATTTTCAAAACATGCAAGTTTGTGAATTACCGAGTATTACCACTTCCGAAAAATCATTTCAAGATCAGACTTGTCAACGATTCTTTGTGAATCGACTACTTTTGAATGAATCATTCTGATTTAAAATGAGTCGATTCACCGCATGCGCCAACCTGTCATGAGCCACTGATTGAATCATTCATTGCTCAAAGAATATTATTTTTCGGTCGGACAGCATAAACTGTCCCAAAAAAATGTGTCAGCGGCCCAGCATTGATCTGTGCCCTGTGGACACACCAGGCACTTAATGGCCAATTATTATATGAACTCTCTGTCCTGAGTTGTGGCCTATAATTCATCTCTGCGTGAAGAAAGTGGGGCTTTGTGTCCAACTCCAGTTGACACAAAGCCACTGTTTAAGCAGCCCTAACTAGGTACCTTGGTACTGGTAGGGTAGGTAAGTAGTTGACTTAGTTAACGTACCTACCTACCTCATACTTTGGTTCATAAACCACACACCTGTTAACACGCACACCTTTTTCCCACGACAAATCCCCAAAAGGTGCCTACCTTTTCCTAATTCCTAGGTATACCATATACAAAACTAAATCATAAACACACATTTGCAAGCTATCATCTCCCAAATATCACTGTTGCATCTGCGGTGTTTTATTTCACATCGTGCAACGTTACAAAGTTATGATGCAAAATACAAATAAATGTTCCTTTCCCTTAAAAAGCGAAACGTCATGTCATTAATGCTTGGAACTTGGAATTTGTTATTATAATTCATATTATAAATATCATTTTATAATCGCACCATTGTCCTATTTTAGCAAATGTTTTGCAATTTATGTATATGGCGTCGCGCCACTTTCGCCCATGGCCCATCAACCTTATCTGCTTTTATCTAACTAACCACCTATTTTTAGCATTCGATGACAACATTCAATGGCGTCATTGAAATTTCTACAAGAGTTTTGAATGACTGCAAACATTAGTGAGAGCTGTCTGGCATAGTTTAAATGTTTTGTTGTTGTTGCAATATTATACCTATTTTATTTATAAGCAGCATTTACTTATCAGTTATCAAGAAATGCATGGGTAATTTGTAATTAATAAAAAATCAAGCATTATCGATGTGATTACTGATGACGTCATTTGGTCTGCCGTTTTAATTTCCTCTCGGGATGGTAGGATCATATGTAAGGTCTGGATAAAAGCACGCCTAAACATGCATTGTTTATTATGGGCTATTCCAAGGCCTTTATAAGTTATATCCTCTTAATTATATCGCCGACTTCTAAGTTCTACATACCCTGGAGTGGGAACATTATCATTGAGTTTGTAGGTGGACTTGGGAGTCTGGAATCGGGACTGAAAAATAGCTGCCAGGCTACTACGCTAACTAGGTGAGATAGGTGACCTAGGGCCTAGGGGCTAGGGCGATCTTCCAGTCTCTGCTGAGTTCTGAGTGCTGACTCTAGCTGGCCCACCAGCAACCAGCATAGTGGCATCAGGCATGACAACCAAGGTTTAGTTGGCTTTATGTTGTTTACTTGTTTGAGTCGTTTCATGCTTATCTTTTGGTCTAAAACTATAAAATGGTAAATTGTATTAGTATTTCTTATTGCTTTTTTCGCATGGGTAGGTTAGGTACATGCCTCTTACTTAGGTGTTTCAGCCTTTTCAGCACAAGCCTAAGATTCATACCATACTGCCTGACTAATAGATACTATACTATATACTATATACTATATACTATATACCCACATACCCCCCCCCACACATATACACAGATCTATCTATCTATCTATCTATCTATCTATCTATCTATCTATCTATCTATCTATCTATCTATCTATCTATCTATCTATCTATCTATCTATCTATCTATCTATCTATCTATCTAGATACTATCTATCTATCTATCTATCTATCTATCTATCTATCTATCTATCTATCTATCTATCTATCTATCTATCTATCTATCTATCTATCTATCTATCTATCTATCTATCTATCTATCTATCTATCTATCTATCTATCTATCTATCTATCTATCTATCTATCTATCTATCTATATATATATATATATATATATATATATATATATATATATATATATATATATATATATTCATGAGCCACTCATATTAGCCGTGAGTCACTGTGAATCGACTCACCAGTGTTAATGTTGAGTGAATGAATCATGATTGAATAATTAATTATGGTCCGTGAATCACTGTGAATCGACTCAAGAGAAATATGAATAATTAACAAGTCTGTTCAAGATCAACTGTAAAGAGGAGTATTTCCCTGGTCTCTCTTTGATCTTTCAACCCCAACATAGGAACGATGGTTTCCTTTCACCCGTAATGTGCACGGATTATATATGGTTACCTTCAACGATTATGAGATGGGGACATGCTCATCATATACTGGCCACACGAAACCACCTGCGATTTCTGACACTTCTATTGTTCCTATCGCTGCTATCAGACAGTCCAAGTCCCCTGGTAGGTGGCGATATCCTAATTGTCGGCCTCTGTGACGCGCCATTCAAGCCTCAGAAGCCCAGCTCATTATCTGTCGCACCGCGCTCCGATCGCGGGAAGCTGACATTGATTATGGTAGCCGCATGCAAATTAGGTGCTTTGTGTTTTGAGTGCATTCATCTAAACATGAATATTAATGTTCCTGCTCACCGCCAAGGACGTAGCAGCGCCTAATATGCGTTCACTGGCACCAAAATTGGCACTTAGGCGCATCGGCGCGGCGAAGTCGATTCTTCTATCATATTCGGGAGCGATCACAGATTACGGAAACAAAATAGTCTGGGATCATCTATACAGACCGCCAACAAGGTGATGAGCGTCACATTAGCAGTGCTGTGAGGCCCGAGACAGCGTTTGAGGGTGTCCGCCTGTTTGATATACTCTCCTGGCAAACAGGGCCTGAATGTCAGCCACTGCCAGCTGACGCGCAGTGGAGACCCACGCCGAGTGGGCCGTCTCAGAGGGATGGAGCATTCCATCCTCGCCTCCACCGCGCCACAGTTGTCTGAAGCTGGATTCCGGAGCGGGCCGGCCCCAGGACGGGTGATACTCACCTATGACTGTGGCGTTTTGTGTGTCGCTCTGTGTGTGTGGGGCTGTTTGTTTGCACAGGGTTCAGGGCGGCTCAGCGTGAGAACGGGACCGGACCGGGCAGGCCGTGTCTCTCTGCTCAGGCTGGCTCTCCGGGAGGGATGGCCGCAATAAACACATCTGCTGCTCACCAGATCACCCCGGACCACCCCGGACCACCCCGGACCACCCCGACCACCCCGGACCGACCCGGACCGGGCCAAAAATGGTCGACCACAAGTAACCGCATCGGCAATCTCAGTGAGCGAATAGCCATATCAAGTCAGTATCATGTTGGTCATCATATTATACAGGGTGTCCGGCAAAAAAAAACATACTCTGGATTTTAGCTCGTGCTTCAATATGCACGTGCCAATTTTTTTTTTTTACTTGTCATGATTATAGTTGGGAACGTGGCAAAACCGATGAACACAGAAATAAGTCCTTTGAGATGTTTTGTTAGTATTTCAAAGGCGTTTTGTGTTGAAGCCTACATTCCAGGGTGTGTTCCAGGGTGTCCGGAAAAAGATACTGTGATTTTCCGTAATAATTTCAGTTATAAACAAACAATATTACACATTCGAGTATCGTTATATTCACCAGTTCATGGCAAAACAGATAAGCCATGACATTTGTACAGACACTGGCTCCGTCAGCCTCAAGGCGGAGGTGGCGTGGACACCCTATTCCCCGGACCTCAGTCCATTGGATTTCTTTATTTGGAGAGACCGTGTTTACAAAGGTCAAGGACCGTGTTTACGAAGAAAAGCCCAGAACGAGAGAAGACCTGAAGCGCGCCATCGTCGCAGAAGTTGGCCGCATGCACTCAGCGATGATCGACAAAGCTGTCGACCATCTGCAGACTGTGCGACTGCCTCAGCTGATCCGCCGGAAGGGGGCGCACATCGAGCATCTTCTGTAAGAGGCTGCACTGTGAGCTGTGACTGACAGACTGAGTCTCTGTACAAATGTCATGCATTATCTGTTTTGCCATGCACTGGTGAATATAACGATACTCAATTTTTTCTTTAAATATTGTTTGTTTATAGCCAAAATTATTACGGAAAATCACAGTATCTTTTTCCGGACACCCTGGAACACACCCTGGAATGTAGGCTTCCACACAAAACGCCCTTTCAATATTAAAAAAACATCTCAAAGGACTTGTTTCTGTTTTCATCGGTTTTGCCACGTTCCAAGCTATAATCATCAAAATTTTCAAAAAAAACTGGCACGTGCATATTGAAATCCAGAGCATGTTTTTTCCGGACACCCTGTAGTTATATGTATGAGAAGTTTAATAAATTGTAGAACAAAATACGCTCTGGGGTGTGTGTCAATGTCAACAGCGAACTCGGTCTTGAATAACTATTTCCCAGCCTCGTGTGATTTTCTTTATTCCCACTACGCACCTTACCCGGGCTCGGAGGAACCAAGGTGAAATAGTGGGAAATGCTGCTAGTAGTAGTGTGAAGAGCAATTCCATGATACGACGTGTGTCCATCTTCTGCATCAGTAAGAGTTTCTCTAAATCTGAGCGATGGAGCAAATTTAGTATAGGGTATACTATATGATTTGCAAGCGAAATCAAAAGGTGGAAAGGAAAATAGCGGTTTTATATTTCGATCCATGTATGATTACTGACACTTAGGCTCGACATATGAGATTAACGTGATCCAGGCTCAGTTAATTGTTTGTTTGGGCCGCTGTTTGTGATGGTCGCCCAGATAGAGAAGGGTTTCTATAATTGTCATTCGTGGTGGTCCGGTGCTATCTTAAAAACTGCCTTTGGCCTCCCAGTAAACACTTGAAATTGATGTGATTGGCAATAAAGGGCATGGTTATCCTGTCCTTTAGGCGTCTAAAAGAGGCGGATTATAGAAGGATTGACCTTGGAGGAGATACGTACTCTGGGTTCCGGCGTGGCTCTCGGCTAGATTGATTTGAATCGTAAACTCTATCATGGGCTTTTAAAATTCCAACGTGCTGGAACTCTTAACCCTCGCCCTACTTTTACTCGCCCCCTTGTTTCACCTTCACCCTACGGGGGGGGGGGCTGACAGGCCCCCCTGTTAACTTCCCAACCAAGCAACTTAGAGCAATGCGGTAAGAACCAGCATGTTGCCTGTCATGAGAAAAATCTAACAGTATGCGAATTTTAGGTTTCAGGTCAACGGGTGTCCTTCCTGGTCAAGTGAATGACCTCGGATTTACCACGTCCAGAACAGCGATTTTGCTCTTCAGAAAACCTCAAAATGAGAAATTAACAAATGTAAATAAAAAGGCATGTTCCTAGACTAATTTTAGCTCAGAAATACAGAAAAGGTTATTATTTGTTCGTATCTTTTCAAAAAAGTCATTTTTGTAAAATGACGTCATCAGTTTCTTACACTTAGGGAGCCATCACTCAGTCAAAAATGAAGATATTGCTTTGAAATTTGGTATGGGTATTTTCCATACTCAGTTCTCTCACATGTATTCCGGTTTTTCTAACATCTTCGAAAATTTTGATTTTGTGGGGATTTTTCCAAACAAATCAGATTTTTTAAAAACATTTTAGGGGTCAAAACCCCAAAGTTTTGAAAATCCTAGATTGCCATTTTAAAGAAAATGCCATTTTGTATCTTTCGTGAATTGTGTTTGCAATTTGTTTTAAAACTCTGTTCTACGATTTTTCAAAAAAAAATATTTACCAACATGACGTCATTAAAACATGATTATCTCCCAAACCACTTCACAAATTTCAATGATTTTGTTTACAGAATACGTATAATTGTTGTAAACTTAGCTAGGAAAAATGTCAGCAAGATGCGCTGCATGTGTAAAAAGTTATTCAAGAAAAACCTCACGGGGGCTGTCAGGGGGCTGTCAGGTCCCACCTTAGGGCGAGGGTTAAATAACGTAGGTTTTGATGATGGTTAGTACAAAAAGCATACAGAAGAGCTTGCAAATGCAATAGTGGCCTTTAAATATGGCCGCACATGTTGTGTCCTTAAATTATTTGTGTTGTCAGGTGAGGAATTCATATGCCTCTGGAAGTGGTAGATTGAGGTAGTATTCACGGTAAATGTTCACTCAGCGCAGAAGTAATGTCTGGCCGTAGTAAGCTCATTATGAAAACAATATGAAGGTAATATGTAGAATTACTGTAAAATATACGCCATTCAAATTTACCTTTGTGATAAAAATGTTAACAACCCCTACACTGTAAACCACTTGAACCGTACAATTTCAAGTAAGGGACATTTTGTTTCACGATCTGACAAAGGCTATGAGAAGACCACTGTATCATATGACACACAATCCATCACCTGGCATATGGCTCGATTGTGGTGGTTTGATCACAGAAATATGGGTTTGAACAAGTACAGCTATCCATTAGCAAATAACTTATTTGTAAAAGATTCTAGGCCATGTGCAATGCCCGGCAATATTTACGTTCCTCAGTATGCCAGAAGTGCATTATCCTCTTGTTCGGCTAACTGATTCTTCCCAATGATGCTGCGAATCCATTCCTAATTTGTGCAGTCAATACATATTTCAGAATCGGAACTTAACACGCGCACTTGAGGGCCTCTGAGAATTACACGCACTGGATGGGGAGGGGGGGGGGGGGTGGGGGATTCCGCCCCCCCCCCCCCCCCAAGATCTCGGCCCCCAGAAGAGCCACAATAACGAAATTTGGAGGGTAGAGAGGTGCAGTGGGGATCTCTGTTGTGAAAATTGAATGCCCCTAGGTCATTATTTCCAAGGTCAAATGAGGTCAAATATACTAGTTTTTGCTTGTTATGCGCTCCTTGGCTTGACATTGTTATGGAACGCAGTGATTGCATGTACATATCCCAAAAATGGGTTTAATGATTTGTAGGAAAATCTAATGATACAATATGTATGATAGAAATTGCATTTGACCTCAGGTAATTTACATATCAACATCTCACTGCTGTCATTTTGGGGACATTTTAAAGTTTTGTTTACTTTGATGGCCTATAACTCAAAAAGTTTTCAGACGATTTGCATTTGTTTGTGCTTTAAACGACGTGCCTTTCATTGTTTAGCAGATACCCAATAAACGATGCATATCGACCGGTAACATCAGGAGATATTTACACACATAAAACAAAACAGGAGAGGTGGGCAGATCCCCCCCCCCCCCCCCCCCCCCCCTCTGCCTCCAGTGTGCGTGTTAACCCGGCAGTCACTGGGGTATATTCTGTAACACGACTCACTGGGGGGGGGGGGGGGGGGGGAGCCCCCCCCCCCCCTGGTATCTTCCAAAACAATGATCGCAGCGGGACGCGCAAGGCGGCATTCGAAAGCGCTCAATGAGATGAACCTAACGCACACTTACAAATATCAAATTTAGGTCACATGTCAGGTCACGGTCAAGTCAAACGTCAAAATCGAGGTATTTGAGTTTATGTACAATACTTGCCATTCATGTTCTTCGATTGCACCTATAATCACCCAAAGTGTTGTCAAGGGTATGATACATATCCCACATGAGCTAAAGTGAGATTGTTGGAAAAGATCAAGGTCAAGGTCAGGTCACAAAAGGTCACTACACACAAAATATCTACGAAAGTCATGCAGCACATGTTTTATGGATGCTTTTACGCGTAGAATTCGATAGTGATAGTAATTATACCACCCGACTTCATTTACGTGAAGTTAGTGTCAAGTTCAGGTCAAGTTCAGGTCACTGAAGGTCAAAATGTGAAATTGATAAATCGAAATGACAAAAGCATATTTATATATCAGTTTTATCTGAAAAATACAGTGCTGGCATTTATTTGTCTGTATCTGGTCAATAAAAGCCAAAAACGCAATTTCAAAATATGACTTCATAATTGACCCATACTTTTATATGCCATGTCAGTCAAAAAAGATGATATCATTTTGAAATTTGGTATGTTAGTTGCTCATATGTAGCTATCTGACATATCTTCCGTTTTTTTTAATATCTTTGAAAAAATGGATTTTGTGGGAATTTTTCCAAGATTTTTAAAATAATTTTGGGGGGGTTGAAAAACAAAAGTTTCAAAATTTTGAGATAGCTGGTTTGTTGCTCTTGCAATTTTCTACCTTTTAGCGTTTTTCGATTGCATTTTGCTTCAAATGCGGAATTTGTACGGCCTGACAAAGTTTAGATGATTTTGGTGTCAAAATCGTGTTAGTGATGTCACTAAATTCACTATATCTCGAGAGAGAGAAAAAATTCTGACGAAATTCCTTTTTTTCTCAAAAGGTGTAAAAATGATGCCCGGAAAGGTACTGCAAGTTTGACATCGATATCTGCATTAGTTGCTTAGATATTCCTAATATTCCTAAGGGGGGGGGGGGCTAAAAAGCCCCCCCCCCCCCCAGTGACTTGCGGATTAACCTGTCGAAATGACTTAACCTGTCGAATATGCTACAAGTTATACAGTATGCTGTATCACTCGACCTCACGAGCAAACCAACACACATCTGAATGGCATGCTCTGCAAAAAGCATCGGTAGCTGAGCTTTTGTTTCTCCCTTCACTTGACCCGCGACAACACTGCTGCACGGCACTGTGCATACTCTGGCGACGACAAACAATCGCGCGCTGGTCTGCCTCTATTCAGCGTCAGTTCACACATTCTCTTATCGGTGTTGGAGGGTCGGCTGTGTTCAGGACTCGGCGACAGGTGTGTGGCCTCTGTCTCCAAAAGGGAAAAATCGATAAAAGCTTACTACACAGTCGCCTCAACTTTTAAATTGATCCCACAAAAGCGAAAGAATCGATGAAAGGCATCAGAAGAGTAACCGGACAATAAGTCAAGTCAAAAAGTCAAATGCAAAGATAAAAAAGTCAAAAAGTCAAATCGCAAAAAGTCAAAACGGCAAAAAGTCAAATGGCAAAAGTCAAAAAGCAAAAAGTCAAATGGCAAAAGTCAAAAAGCAAAAAGTCAAATGCAAAAAGTCGAACAGGCAAAAAGTCAAATGGGATTAGATTCAAATGCAAAAAAGTCAAAACAACAAAAAAGTCAAAAGGACAAAAAGTAAAATGCAAAAAGTCAAAAGGATAAAAGACAAATGCCAAATGTAAAATGTAAAAGTCAAACAGGCAAAAAATCGTAATGGATAAAGGTCAAAAAGACCAAAAGTCAAAAGTCAAAAAGTAAAATGCAAAAAGTCAAAACGGCAAAAGTCAAAACGGCAAAAAGTCAAATGGCAAAAGTCAAAAAGCAAAAAGTCAAAAAGCAAAAAGTCAAATGCAAAAAGTCAAACAGGCAAAAAGTCAAATGGGATCAAATTCAAATGCAAAAAATAAAAACAACAAAAAGTCAAAAGGACGAAAAAAGTCAAAAGGGAAAAAATAGCTGATTCACGGCTCCGCGTCGCGCCAAAGCTTGGGCGAGAGTAAGTTTTTCGCTTCGCTCCATGCAGGCAGGGGCGGATCTAGCCGTGGGTTTTGAGGGGGGCCAAATCCAATGGCGTATTTCCAAAAAGTTGTTGAGCGGGGGAGGGGGGTAGCAGGCCATCAGCCGTCAGCGAGAAGTTATTGACCGAACGGGGGGGGGGGGGTAGGCAGGGGCGTCGCCGATTTTTTTTTAGTGGGGGTCGGCGGAAAAGACGAAAAAAATGTACCCCCATTTTTATACCCATTTTTACCCCATTGTTATACGTGCCTTTGTAGCATTTTTAATGTGGTTTTCATCTTATAGTAGGTACTTCTTATTTAGCGCCGCAAAAGCAGCGCGACATTTTACGTGTTTGCCTGATAAAACCTAAACATATGGGCGGCGGCCCACTGCCCTAAAGATGCTATTCATTCAATTCACCGAAACGAAGACGATGACGATGGTTTCGTTATGACGATGGCCACCGATGTGACGCCGCGAAGCGTCGTGAACATTTTGATTTTAGGTCGTGGAAAACTCAATTTTGATATTGGAACCAGACCGCGAGTGGAGCCAACCCTTAGGTAACCCCTATTCCTGGTTGCATATCTCGGTATGATGAAAAATATTGAAATTATGGTAGTTTTTCATATATATATATTTTTCGGATAGTAAATCACGATGACCGGTGGCAGTCAGCGCTCAATAGTACATATGATAATAATAACTGTATACAAACACCGAATGTATGTACCGAACTGTAACAAACAACTATGTATGTACCGAACTGTAACAAACAACTGGTAACAGTGCAAATGGTTTGAAAGCAGCAAGAGGCAGAACGACTTTTCCGCACATAAATGGTCCCTGCGGATCTGGAGGAGCCTGGGGCGAGATGGCTTGGGGAGATGGTCCTGGCCTGGTGTTCGGTCCAGCAAGTTGGGACACCGCTGGAGCAGCTTCCGGGTGCCGATGTCCGCGTCTTTGCGGTCGCGTCGCCTTTTTTCGGGACTGGGCAGACTAGCTAAAAACGTATCCCACGTGAAAGTTAATATTTTATGAAGGGAGTGGGCCCTGGGGCTAGGAATTAGGTACCGCCAAGGGGAGACTCTGCCAGACACTTAATTAATTCATTTTCCCATTTTCCAAATTTGTATAAGCAATTGCGTATTTTGTGTCATGCCGCGAAGCGGCGCGAAATTTAAGTTCTTCATTGTGGATAGCTGGATTCGGACTGCTCCCAAGGCAATTTTTACAACTGTACGTCCGACCGTTTGGGGGGGGGGGTGACCCTTTGCCCCCCTGGATCCGCCCCTGCATACAGGACACGCGGGTCTTAGGAGTCAGGTAATTCAAACTGCAAAAAGCAAAATGTAAAACGTCACAAAATCAGAGGTAATAAAGCTCAAATGTCAATAGCCGTTTTCACGAAGGATTTTGAGCTTGGGGCGATTGGGGCGATGGCGGCGCTTTGGGTAAATGGGCCTATAGCTCGTAAGAACACGGATTTTCCCGATTATTTTGTATATCAATCGCAACTTTATGAAATAAAGCATTTTTCTGGAAATTTCATTTTTATGATAAGATCATAGTTTACTTAAAATTAAAAATTTCATCTTAAACTAGCTCTGGTGATGGCGGAGCTCTGGTGATGGCTGTGGTGGTTTGGGGCGTTTGGTGAGACTCCATCTTGCTCGAATCCAGGATGTCCGGGGTTCGGGAAATGGGCATATTTTGCAACGACATGGTTTTCAGGAATAATAGCCTATTTCAATGAAAACTAGATGAATTAGTCCATACATATTTTCAGCCATATTCACTTTTGATAGCAAGGATTAATGATAATTACCGATTTCGTTTTGATCATTTGTTGTAAGATGACGAAAATGTGGGCTCCGGCTCTGCGCTGGCTCCGCGCAGGCGCCGCCGCCCGGTAACCATGGTGACCACGTGGCTCCGGCGCCAGCCGGCCCGTCACCATGGTGACGGGCCAGCCGGTCGCCTGACGTCACGTTGCGCATGTGCAGAGCCGTGGTCTGCGCCCAGCCATGCCGTCCGTTCGATCTATCGCAGCCATTTTTGAGTTTTCAATACCAGTGGCTACCAGTGGCTGCATGTTTCATGGGTTTATAAGTGCTTTTTCTGAGGTTCTTTCAGCTTTTTATGTGATTCATCAATTAATTAATTGATCAAATCAAGAACATTTGGTGTGGTTCGTTGCTTAACCCGCGCGGCGCTGGGGTCTCCATCCGAACGCGCCGCGCTGGGGGGGTAAATTTTACCCCCCCCTCTTATCTCCCGAACCAATAATCGCAGCGAGACGCGCAAGGCGGCGATCGGAAGCTCTCGATGGGAAGATTCTAAGGAATTCTTAAAATTTTATTTAAAAGGTCACATATCAGGTCAGGGTCAGGTCAAAGGTCAAAACCACCTGTTTTCGGATTATTGGCTGCAGAGACCGGACTATCAACAGCAGCGCGCCGAAACTCTGCCAAAACACTTCTAAATATAAGGAGAGGGTAATGCTTGAGTATGAATATCATACTAAGTACAGGTCAAGGTCAAAGTCAGGTCACAAAAGGTCACACTGTGAAAAAGTAATATGAAACCTATGTGACACATGTCTCATGGGTTATTTCAGACGTAGAATCCAAAAATAATGGTTATTTTGACATTTGACCTCAAGTTCAGGTCAAGATCAGGCAAAAAAGGTCAAATTTTGAAATCCAAAATTTGCAATAACCGACACATGTTTACGGTTCAGTTTTGCCACAGCAATCCAATGGTGCAATTTGTTTTTGTGTACGATGTCTAGAAATGTCAAAATTTGCGATTTTTTTTAAAATGCGTCCTTCACATTGAACACTTATTAGTGTCATTTGGGGGTCAAAAATATAGATATTTGTTTGAAATTTGGAATAGTCACTCATTAGAGATGGTTATCTGACATATCTTCCGGTTTTTTGAAAATTCTTACAATTTTGGATTTTGTAAACTTTGAAAAAAATAAAAACGATTTTTTGCATTTTGGGGATCAGAAAATCAAAATTGTGCAAATCCGAGATAGCCATCTTGTAGAGAATGTCATTTACTTCCTTTTGACGTGCTTTGTTTGCAATTTGCTTCAATACTCGCTGTTCTATCATCGATCAAAGTTTCGTCCATTTTGGACCGAAAATGGCGTTACATGACGTCACTAAAACGCTATTTTCGCAAAAACTTCTCAACCGATTTTCTCCAAAATTTATCTGAAGACGTCAAATCGATGCCAGATAAGGTACTGAAAGTTTCGCGTCGATATCTAGTGTAGTTTTGAAGCTATAGTGAAAACCCGGGAGGGGGGGTAAAATTTACCCCCCAGCGCCGCGCGGGTTAAATAAATGAGTAAGGTTTGTTCCGGTTTTCAGAAACCAACGAAGTTACCGCTCTAAATTGGACGATCTCAGCGGGACGGAGCGACGATGAATTAAGGCCTGTTTATGCTTTTGACATTTTATTGCATTTGTTATCATAATATTATATTTCTTTGTCATTAATATCTTCAATTTTGCCCTAACTAAGTGTCAATTGCGTATTTTATTTAATCAAAGCCGATTAACTAGTAAACTTTTTTATCATCAATAGTTTTAATACAGTAGTACACTCAGGATTTCAAGGTGCAAATGAGAACACCACCACAAAACTTCTTTGGTTTCTAGTAAACTTGTTAGCCTCTTTTAGGGCGTTTTCGGTATATTTTGTAGAAGGAACTAACGCAACCCAAAATTGCCGGATTTGCTCAAGAATTTGAATATTCAAAGCAAACTAACGGGGAATATTAAATTGTAAGAGCATATACTTATACAGTAATACATAAAATTGCGATTGATACCAAAAATCACCGGGAA
Organism: Chirona hameri; assembly: GCA_036785665.1. Lineage (NCBI taxonomy): Eukaryota > Metazoa > Arthropoda > Thecostraca > Balanomorpha > Balanidae > Chirona > Chirona hameri. Next base: position 66,316 of record JAXIVJ010002253.1, read on the forward strand.
AAATCGTGTTCTTACAAGCTATAGACCCATTTACCCTAAATGCCCCAATCGCCCCAAACGCCCCAAACGCCCCAAACGCCCCAATCGGCCGAAACGCAAAATCCTTCGTGAAAACGGCTAATAGCCGTTTTCACGAAGGATTTTGCGTTTGTGGCGATTAGGGCGATTGGGGCGTTTGGGGCGTTTGGGGCGATTGGGGCAAATTGGGCGTTTGGGGTGAATGGGTCTATAGCTCGTAAGAGCACAGTTTTTCCCGTTGATTTTTGGTATCAATCGCAACTTTATGAACTAATGCATTTTTCTGGTAATTCCATTTTAACGATAACACCATAGTTTACTTAAAATTAACAATTTCATCTTAAACTAGCCCTGGTGATGTCAGATGGCTGTGGTGGTTTAGGTCGTTTGGTGCGACTCCATCTTGCTCGAATCCCGGAAGTGCGAGGTTCGGGAAATGGCTTTTGCAACGACATGGTTTTCAGGAATAATATCTTATTTCAATGAAAACTAGATGATTTAGTCCATTCATATTTTGAGTCATATTCACCTTTGAAAGCAAAGATTAATGATAATTAGCGATTTCGCTTTGATCATTTGTTGTAAGATGACGGGAATGCTGGCCTCGGCTCTGCGCTGGCTCTGCGCAAGCGCCGCCGCCCGGTCATCATGGCGACGAGCCGGCCGGTCGCCTGACGTCACGTTGCACACGTGGCTCCGGCGCCGGCCGGCTGGTCACCATGGCGACCAGCCGGCCGGTCGCCTGACGTCACGTTGCGCATGCGCATAGCCGTGGTCTGCGCCCAGCAATGGCGTCCGTTCGAGCTAGAGCAGCCATTTGTGAGTTTTCAGTACCAGTGGCTGCAGAAAGCCCGCATGTTTCATGGGTTTATAAGTGTTTTTTTTGTGAGGTCTTTTCAACTTTTTGTGAGATTCATCAATTAATAAATTAATAAAATCAAAAAAAATTGGTTTGATTCGAAATGCGTAAGGATTGTTCCGGTTTTCGAAAACCAACGAAGTTACCGTTCTAAATTGGACGATCTCAGCGAGACGGAACGACGTTGAATTAAAGTCTGTCTATGCTTTTTACATTTTATTGCATTTATCATCATAATGCTATATTTCTTTGCCATTAATATCTTCAGTTTTGCCCTAACTAACTGTAAATTGCGTATTTTATTTAATCAAAGCTGATTATCTAGTATACTTTAGCCTCTTTTTGGGGCGTTTTCGGTATGTTTTGTAGAAGGAACTAACACAACCCAAAATTGCCAGATTTGCTCATGAATTTGAATATTCAAAGCAAATTAACGGTAAATATTGCATTGTAAGAGCATATACTTAATTCAGCATATAATAATTAACATTAATTCATAAAATTGTGATCGATATAAAAAATAATCGGGAAAAGCCGTGTTCTTAAGCTATAGACCCTTTTACCCCAAACGCCCAAATCGCCCCAATCGCCCCAATCGCCACAATCGCCCCAAAAGCAAAATCCTTCGTGAAAACAGCTAATAACGGCTATACCAGTTCAATACTCCATGCAAAGGTAAACTGCTTTTAATTAAAGACCGTTTTTATCATGTCCGTGAAGTCAGCGACGGATTCGGATTCTAATTCCGCGTCGAGTAGCGATTCGCTTCAAAATGTGGTTGCTGGTCAAATTGGACAAGCTAATCACAAAAATAACATTCATTTTGACATTCAAGGTCATCTTCAAGGCCATTTTCAAGATAAATATTGCAAGATCCTCCGCATAAGTAACCTCACTCGTGGCAGGTGTCAACACGGTGTCAGGCACGGCATAACATTGAGAAATAACATACTGATCAGACACGGTGGGCCCGCATGAGGTTGACAGGCCTTAGCCCGACACCACTTAACCCTATGCCCTGCGGGGGCAGATTCTGCCCCCGGTAGTTTTTCACTTGCCGCTTCTAAACCGTTAGGTCTAACGTCCTGAAACTTTGTTACTTTTCCAAAAATTGAATGGCGCATGTTGTGTCATTTTTTTTATGAAAAAATCGGTCCAGCAGAGGCGGTTCCAGGCTCCTGTCTTGGGAAGGGTGTTACGAATGCGGTTTTGCGGCGCATACTTCCTTCGTGGTTTGCAGTGCAATAAATGCGTCAGAAACAATTTCAATGCAATATGCATCATAGATACTGGGATTGTACATATTGTTGGGGCAGAGGCGCACTCAGGATACAAAAATGGGAGCCGATACCAACCTTCAAATTAGGTCCAACTTCAAATTAGTAAGATGATAAAAGCGTTACGCGCATGGTGCCCCCATGTTTTTTCCTGGATCCGCCTATGCGCAATATATCAAATTTAACAGATTACAGCATATAATGCCCACATGTGACTTCATGACGTCCCAAACAATCACGAACAGCACATGTTTTTCTTCTTCAGAAAATCCCCCCATTTTACATTCCCTGAATACGCCTATGATTTTGTTGTTTAATATATTAAAGACCAGTACATTTGAAGCTTAAAAACGTTTGGGGCATGCAAATCGGTCGAGCCAAATGGCTGCAATGACCTTTCAAAAACACCCAAAATGTTCGGATTTTTTGCCCCCTGGCCCCCATTTTTGAACAAAAAAAAATCGGGGTAAAAAAAGAGATCTTGTCATGACGCATCGAATGGCGCATTCCCCATCGAAATCGACCGAGCGGTTCTCGAGATCTCTGGGGGGTGGGGGGAGAATCTGCCCCCCGCAGGTTAACGTAATTCTGGCCGCCCGCAGGGAATAGGGTTAAACACCGGGCCCGAACTTCGTGCCTAGCACTGGCTCCGTGGCCCTGAAATTTGCATTGCTAGTAGGTGATAAACAGCCCGATATATCGAAACAACAACAACACGTGTATTTTTCAGAATTAAAAAAAGACAAATAATCGTGGTTAGATTGGTGCAAAATAATACAATTATTTAATTAAAGCACCTCTAAAATTACTGTTCGTTACATAACATGAAAATATAAATAACTGACAATAATACATATCTCTATCTACTGGCCGCCGCCACATCGCACCACATCCGCCACTCAGTAGTTGAATCGGCCGCCTCCAGGCGGCGCCACGTGCCGCCCGCCCCGCAGTCCGCTGCTGGGTGCATTTAGGTCTGGAATCTTTTTGTTTTGATCAGAAATTTTTGGAACGATTTGGCAACTTGAATTCCTTCGTTTTCACTTAAATCACTACCATGAAGTAAAACTTCAAGCTTGTTTGAGTTATTATTTCGGGGGAAACTTGGCATTATTCGGGAAACTTGGTCCAAAAGTTCTGAGCGTAGCACGTTAAAGCGGGGACAATTTAGAACAAAATGTGCTACATTATCTCTTGGGTTCGCACACTCGCAGCAAGGGGAAGGGGCTTTTTGAATTTGGAAGAGGTGAGCATTGAAAACTGATGAATCAAGTCTAAGACGAGTATGCAAAATGTTTCCGATCTTTGATCAGATGTTGTTAAATTTTGGGGGGACCTCGGCACCGAATCGAGAATCTATCGCTCTTTTGAAGGATTTGAGGCAAGGATCGGTTCTTGTAGGCTCAGGCAGATAATTCCACTGTCGGGTGGTTTTTGGGATGTAGGATTGCTGGAAGAGTGTTGTTCTATTGTTTAGAAGTGTCAGTGTATTAGCGTTTCGAAGCGCACGTTCTGTGTTCTGGTGTCTGGTTTCCGGTACCATGTCTCTGATGTATTGTGACATCAGTGCGTGGGTCGAGAAGCTTGTGATAGAAGATTAGTCGGTGTTTAGTGCGTCTAGTGTCCAGCGTGTCCCAACCTAGCTCTGTCAATAGTTTGTTGCGAGATGTACGAAAGAGTGCCCCAGTCACTAGTCTTGCTGCTCTCATCCGTAGTCGTTCTAGTCTCAGCGTGTCTCTAATTGTTATAAGTCCGTCATATACAATGTCACTATAATAAAAAATTGTTCGTATGTACGTGCTATATATTTGTACAAGAATGTCACGAGGTAAAAATTTGGCAATTGGGTAGAGGGGACTCATAGCGATATTCGCTTTTTTGATGATGTTATTGATGTGATCGTGAAATCGCAGGTCGGTTGACAAAGTAAGACCGAGATGAGTATGGCTTTTTGTCGACGGTATTGGACAGTTGTTAAATGACAGTGTAGGTAAGCGTGGGGGGGGGGGGGGGACGGCATTGGTGAATGTTTCCTGTGTAGTTTTAGCTGCATTGAAAGTGATGAACCAATTGCTACCAAATTCGGAAATAACGTCTAGGTCGTTTTGTAAAAATCTGCACGCCGTGTTAAAATCAGGTTGAGGTTTGTTGTAGTGATTGACAGGTGGGTGCAGGTTACTTTGTCTCGAGTGTGAAGCGTACAGTGAAGTGTCGTCTGCATAAAAGAGAGATTCATTGTGAGTCTTGTCCGCGAGGTCATTAAGATAAATAAGTGCGAGTAGTGGACCCACACACTTCCCTGAGGGCATCCAGCGTTAATGATTTGAGGGCTAGATAGGCTATTACCGACGCTTACTCTCATGATTCTATCAGTTAGGTAAGATTTCAGCCAGTTTTGGAGCGATCCAGATATTCCAAATAGTGTTTTGCATTTGTGTAAGAGCCCTAAGTGCCAAATTTGGTCGACATATTTGCTTATATCCAAAAATATAGCTGTGAAGTCATTTCCATCATCAAGAGATTTGTGCAAGCTGTAAACTAGGTAAAGGAGTTGGAGATGTGTGCTATGATTTGGTCTATATCCGCTCGGTTTGTCAGTGAGTAGGCCGTTTTCTGAAATATGCTTGTATATCCGATTAAATACTATTTTTTCTAAGATTTTTGAGATACAAGGAAGAAGACTGATGGGACGATAGTTTGACGGGTCGGATGCTGATCCCTTCTTTTTGAAAATAGCGTGAATGTTTCCCTCTTTCTACATTGATGGAAAAATTCCTTGACTTATCGATTTGTTCAATACTTTTGTGAGTGGACTGACTATCATAATTGCTACTTACTTCAAAATTTTGGAGGGTAGATTATCTGTCCCGCACGATTTGTTCACGTCTAGAGAGTTCAGGAGCTTAAGAACCTCTCTCTCAGTAATAGTGATCCTGTCTAGAGTTGTAACTGGAGGATTTGGTGGCATGACCTCAGGGATGCGTCTGGCTCCAATGTCAAGTCGTGACTGGTTTACAAAGTGGTCATTGAGTATATTGGCTGTGTCGCTGTCGTCAGTCATAGTTTTTCCATCTTGTCTTATCAGCGGTGGCAGTGTCTGGGCTTTGGTCCTTCCAGTTATTTGTCTCAAAATGTTGTGATATTTGTATGGGTCGTTCCTAGAAGCCAAAAGCTGTTGAACTTGAGTAACTCTATATTTTTCTTTCAGACGTTTGTTTAGTTCTGTTGCAGCATTCCTCTGATGTCGCCAGCGAGTCCAGCCATCGTCAGTCTGTTGTCTGAGTGCTATCCGAAAAAGTCTCTTTTTCGTGTTTCACGTTTCAGTTTGTTAGTGTACCAGGGTTTGTCATTTGGTCTACATCGTAGTGTTCGGGCTGGTATTGCATTGTTAGCTGCACTCAATATTACTTGTGTGAAATTTGCATTGGCTTGACTTATATGTTGGTTAAGAATGGTGTCCCAGTCAGTTGAGATAAGTTGGTTTGCGAGTCTGTGTGCATCCAGTAAGTTGTAGTCTCGTATTGTCTTTAAGTGTGTCCTTAGTACTGGTTTCGCTATATTCATGGTGACATACACTGGGTAGTGGTCTCTTTGCGAGAATGGGGGGGGGGGGCTATGCCATTTTCAGTTACAAGGTCTGTGTTTGAAACAAAAACTAGATCCCTTAGGTTGGCAGTGTTAGTGTTTTGTCTTGTTGGCTTATCAATGAGCTGTGTGAGGTCGAGGGAAGATATAGTGTCATGGAGTTGTCTGTCAAAAAGAGTGATTCCGCTATGGTTCTGATAATTTATGCTGAGGTAATTGTTGCCTGCATTAAAATCCCCTAGAATTACAATCATGGTTGGATTGAGAGTTTGAGCAAGTGCTACACTCTCAGCTAATGTGTCTATCAAGTCCATCAACATCAACTATCAACTTTTCTTGGGGTGGGTTTGGTGGAATGTATACACAGCATGCTATGATTGTGTGAGTTGACTTTAGTAAGTGTCCAAATCCATTCAGTGCTCCCAATGTCAAGTTCTGGCAATCTCTTAGCTGCAAGTAGTAAATTAAAATAAACAGCCATTCCGCCTCCGTGCCTAGAACGGTTTTTCAGATACGGTTCATGATAATTGTGCAACTTGTACAAGCTAGGGTGAACTGTTTCATCTAACTTTGTTTCTGTGAGCATGAGAATGTCTGTGCCAGAGGAGTCTGCAAAGTCAGATAATTAATCTAGTCTGTGTGAGGATGTAATGCTGTTAATATTGACATGGCTGATTTTGAGGTTTGTGTAATTGTGATTGGGTGAGCCTGGGTTTCTCAACTCCAGCTTTTATAAGCAAGGTTATGGCATCAGAATATATGTTTAGTAGCCACCACTGGATATGGAGCGTACAGGTTGAAGTTATATGCGCGGGGTGGGTATACTTAATGGGATAAGGAGGTTGGAGAGAGCGATAGTTACCCGAGACCTTGCAGGTACTGATCATGAAGCGCTTGGAAATTATCAGATGGTATGCAGATTTAGTGACTGCTCGAGTGGAGTCCCCAAGTTGCTTGTTGGAGTCAAGAAAGTTTGTTGATGCACTCCAGCTGGCAGAGGCAGGACGGGCAACCGCGAGCACACCTGGAGGCAGCCAGTTGCACAGAGTTAATGCAAGTGGCATAGGTGTGATACTCACATGCATAGCGACCGGAGCACAGAAGGCACCCTTTTACTTTGCATTGTTTAACCAAGGCTAAGAAGACAACTGATACCTACTTCTTGAAACCCTAAGATGAATTATACACATAGTAAACTGAAAATTAAAATCAAGGAAACCAAACAAAGAAAAACTTGTCATGTATGTCCTATCGTATGTGCAGCAGTATACGCCAGACAACCCTCAAAACTGCCCGACAAACTGCATTCAAGTAACAGAGAGAAGCCTGGCTACTGAACACGAAACCCGACAGTTGACACCACAAAAACACATCACACATTCACCCTACCAACCCATCACTAGCATTAAAACCCATCAGCCCAAACACTGTGCGTACGGTATATATAGAGAGACAGAGAGACAGAGAGACAGAGAGACAGAGAGACAGAGACAGAGAGACAGAGAGACAGAGAGACAGAGAGACAGAGAGACAGATAGACAGATAGAGGGAGAGGGAGAGGGATGATGGAGCCGCTGGAGCCGCTGGAGCCGCTGGAGCCGCTGGAGCCGCTGGAGCCGCTGGAGCCGCTGGAGCCGCTGGAGCCGCTGGAGCCGCTGGAGCCGCTGGAGCCGCTGGAGCCGCTGGAGCCGCTGGAGCCGCTGGAGCCGCTGGAGCCGCTGGAGCCGCTGGAGCCGCTGGAGCCGCTGGAGCCGCTGGAGCCGCTGGAGCCGCTGGAGCCGCTGGAGCCGCTGGAGCCGCTGGAGCCGCTGGAGCCGCTGGAGCCGCTGGAGCCGCTGGAGCCGCTGGAGCCGCTGGAGCCGCTGGAGCCGCTGGAGCCGCTGGAGCCGCTGGAGCCGCTGGAGCCGCTGGAGCCGCTGGAGCCGCTGGAGCCGCTGGAGCCGCTGGAGCCGCTGGAGCCGCTGGAGCCGCTGGAGCCGCTGGAGCCGCTGGAGCCGCTGGAGATGCTGGAGATGCTGGAGATGCTGGAGATGCTGGAGATGCTGGAGATGCTGGAGATGCTGGAGATGCTGATGGAGATGGAGATGCCGAGGTTCCGGCCGGCCGTGTGGTGGGGAGGGGTGTTGGTGGCCGTTGCAACTCGGCACGTATCAGTAGCTGTACATACCGCACCGGCGTCATGGCGTCACTGAATTTACGTACCTTTGTGAGCGCATAGAGCCTCCGTCCAGGAGAATCCCGAGAAATATTAATAGTTGAGCGGCGTCTGTAGTTCCGAGCTGGGAAAACACAGCCAACAATCTATGTGTAATTCACGTGCCTTTGTGCATAGGGAACTTCCATTCCGGAGAAATTCGTTAAATTACAAGTGCGTTAAATAGCTATAGCTGTGTCTGAGATGGGTTGGTTGGAGTTCGGGATGGATTGGGGTGAAGTAAAACAAAGTTCATTCAAAAGTTAAAAAAGTAAAATGTCAAAAAAGTATAAAAAAGTATAAAAAAATGTCTTTAAAAAATGCCCTGCAAGTCCGCCAAGTAAAAAAAACAAAAATCTCCATCCATCTATCGGAATTGCGAATCTATGGGATTGCGACGCGGAGCGAGCACAAGGCGCTAGTCTATATTTTTTGGATTTTATAAGTCTCCGTGTCTCCGTGTCCCCCAGTGTCCCCCAGTGTCTCCCAGTGTCTCCGTCTCCGTCTCCGTCTCCGTCTCCGTCTCGGCTATGCTCGCTGCATTGGCTGTGCCGCCGCCGGCTGGATCTCGTCTGGGCTGCCTGCAGCCGAGTCTCGGCAGAGAGATGACGGCATGCGAGAGCTGCCTCACTCCGCCGCCCTGCACGCCGCACTTGAACTTGACATTCCCCAACCGGTTTGACCAGCTGACCAGCGTGCAGCACGGAACACCCAGCGGCCAGCACCCGGCGGCCAACAATCACAAGACGCTGCAGCGCCCTGAGGCCGGACCTCAGCAGCCGGCGCCCAGCGGCCAGCTGTCAGCAGGTCACAGAACGACGCAGGTCATTCTACATAGGAGGTCTGATATCCATCATGTCTACGGGTTGAATCCAAATGTATGAGCCCCTTTTCAAGGCTGATCTAATGCAATCCGATCAATACTGATACAAATGTAAATGATAAACTGGGATGACAAGTGGACCTGGGATGACTTGGGATGACCTGTGGACCTGAGATGACCTGTGAACCTGGGATGCCCTGGGATGACCTGGGATGACCTGTGGACCTAGGATGACCTAGGATGACCTGTGGACCTGGGATGACCTGTGGACCTGGGATGACCTGGGATGACCTGGGATGACCTGGGATGACCTGGGATGACCTGGGATGGCCTGGGATGACATGTGGACCTGGGATGACCCGGGATGACCTGTGAGCCTGGGATGACCTGGGATGACCTGTGGACCTGGGATGACCTGGGATGACCTGTGAACCTGGGATGACCTGTGGACCTGGGATGACCTGGGATGATATGTGAACCGGGGATGACCTGTGGACCTGGGATGACTTGGGATGACTTGTGGACCTTGGATGACCTGGGATGACCTGTGGACCTGGTATGACCTGGGATGACCTGTGGACCTGGTATGACCTGGAATGACCTGTGGACCTGGGATGACCTGGGATGACCTGTGGACCTGGGATAACCTGGGATGACCTGGGTTGACCTGAGATGACCCGAGATGACCTGGGATGACCTGGGATGACCTCATTCAGATACGGTAAATGGTAAGAGAAAACTGCGATGAGGTAGTTCGGCATGTTAAACTTTCGACAACTGAGTCTGGCTGTGCATATAAGAATCGCGCGATCGGATTGTGGGGGAGGGGGGGGGGTCAGAGTTTGCGTAACAAGCTCTGCAAAGGCTCTGGTCTAAGAAACCTCTACAAACAAAAGGTGCGGACCATGTTTTTTTTTAAATGATACAGACAGTGACAACCTGCGATTATTTGGCAGATAATACCTCTATATGTCCCTTTGTTATTCAGAATTAGCTGAAAATTAAAATATAATCCAATTAATATCCATTGCGGAATATTTTGTCGTCAAGATGAGCCGCGATCTAACGAATCGTTGTTAGCAAGATTGGTCCATGGATACAATGGATAGATGCCATCGATCCCGCGTACTCCGGTGAGCACCCGGCAGGCGGCACCCAGCACGGCCAGCAGTATCTATATTGTATGTATATAGCATGGGACATTCAGCCAGAACAACCTGTTCGATGCCATTGGCGTCAGCCAGACCAGCATTATCAACAATTTGCAATAGGTTGAACTATCGGAGGTTAACACCATCACACAGCATAAACACTGGCAATGCCGTCATTGCCATGCTCGATTCTGTCGGTGGTTTGGGCAGCTGCAGGGCCAGTGTGCTGGTGACAACCTGACCTGCAGCGTACTACAGGATATCCGGGACAAAACCAGCTGCTCTCTCACGCAACCAGACCTGCAGCGTACTGCAGGATATCCGGGACAAAACCAGCTGCTCTCTCACGCAACCTGACCTGCAGCGTACTACAGGATATCCGGGACAAAACCAGCTGCTCTCCCACGCAACCAGACCTGCAGCGTACTGCAGGATATCCGGGACAAAACCAGCTGCTCTCCCACGCAACCTGACCTGCAGCGTACTACAGGATATCCGGGACAAAACCAGCTGCTCCCACGCAACCAGACCTGCAGCGTACTGCAGGATATCCGGGACAAAACCAGCTGCTCTCCCACGCAACCTGACCTGCAGCGTACTGCAGGCTATCTCGGGACAAAACCAGCTGCTCTCTCACGCAACCTGACCTGCAGCGTACTGCAGGATATCCGGGACAAAACCAGCTGCTCTCTCACGCAACCTGACCTGCAGCGTACTACAGGATATCCGGGACAAAACCAGCTGCTCCCACGCAACCAGACCTGCAGCGTACTGCAGGATATCCGGGACAAAACCAGCTGCTCTCCCACGCAACCTGACCTGCAGCGTACTACAGGATATCCGGGACAAAACCAGCTGCTCTCTCACGCAACCTGACCTGCAGCGTACTGCAGGCTATCTCGGGACAAAACCAGCTGCTCTCTCACGCAACTTGACCTGCAGCGTACTACAGGATATCTCGGGACAAAACCAGCTGCTTTCCCACGCATTCATCTGTCTATATAGCATTATAACACGCACTTCGAGACACGTGCGCCACCGCAGGGGAGGAAACAGAAGATGTGTATGTGTGGGACCCGCAATGTTCACCATTTAGCACACAAGTGGCTGTTGCGTGCCGGTAGGTAGTGAAATTTGTGACGTCACAACAGCCGGAGCACTGGACGAACGGAATGTTAAGCGTGCATCGGCCATCGGGGCTCACGAAAACACTTCACCGGGCGAGAAGAGCATATCAGCGCACAAAGGTGCCGTATCGCGGGGCCTCCGAGACCCACACATCATCCGACGAATTCAAATGTGTCGACAACACGCATTAGGATGTAATCTGTATGCAAATCTAGTTTTTGTGGGATGATAATTAGTTAGCGGCAAGCATCAACAGCCTTCAACTCATCACTCCAGCAGAGAAATTAAATACACTCCATCGTAAAAACGACATAAATGCGAGCAGCAGTTCCTCCACTATGAATCGGGCAGCCGCTCAGCCTTCTCTGCTGAGCACCCGACTGCAGCGGCTCAGCCTTCTCTGCTGAGCACCCGACTGCAGCGGCTCAGCCTTCTCTGCTGAGCACCCGACTGCAGCGGCTCAGCCTTCTCTGCTGAGCACCCGACTGCAGCGGCTCAGCCTTCTCTGCTGAGCACCCGACTGCAGCGGATCAGCCTTCTCTGCTGAGCTCCCGACTGCAGCGGATCAGCCTTCTCTGTTGAGCACCCGACTGCAGCGGCTCAACCTTCTCTGCTGAGCACCCGACTGCAGCGGCTCTGCCTTCTCTGCTGAGCACCCGACTGCAGCGGCTCAGCCTTCTCTGCTGAGCACCCGACTGCAGCGGCTCAGCCTTCTCTGCTGAGCTCCCGACTGCAGCGGCTCAGCCTTCTCTGCTGAGCACCCGACTGCAGCGGATCAGCCTTCTCTGCTGAGCACCCGACTGCAGCGGATCAGCCTTCTCTGCTGAGCACCCGACTGCACCGGCTCAGCCTTCTCTGCTGAGCTCCCGACTGCAGCGGATCAGCCTTCTCTGCTGAGCACCCGACTGCAGCGGCTCAGCCTTCTCTGCTGAGCACCCGACTGCAGCGGCTCAGCCTTCTCTGCTGAGCTCCCGACTGCAGCGGATCAGCCTTCTCTGCTGAGCACCCGAATGCAGCGGCTCAGCCTTCTCTGCTGAGCTCCCGACTGCAGCGGATCAGCCTTCTCTGCTGAGCACCCGACTGCAGCGTCTCAGCCTTCTCTGCTGAGCACCCGACTGCAGCGGCTCAGCCTTCTCTGCTGAGCTCCCGACTGCAGCGGATCAGCCTTCTCTGCTGAGCACCCGACTGCAGCGGCTCAGCCTTCTCTGCTGAGCTCCCGACTGCAGCGGCTCAGCCTTCTCTGCTGAGCACCCGACTGCAGCGGATTTGGGCAGGGATTCACGGTCACGGCATGTCCTGTGAATGCCACACAAATCGCGATGTACCCATTTCGTTTGGGGCAGTGTTCTGACTTATTCATACGTATACAGCGTCCACCGTTCTGACTTCCCCGCTGACTTGCACAGTTCCCCTTCTATGTAGGGAGCTTTATAATATATTTGAAATTATCTTAATACTTAAATTTGATAATCAGACAGTGGTTAAATTGAATACCACTGTACATTCATGGCAATCACAATAACACTTACAATAAGTAGGTAACTTTTCAAGTCCAAAAAATATTTCAAAATCATGCTGTATCCTAGGCATATCAAAACCTGTCGTTCGCACGCCTTTTTCATAAAATGTGGAGACTCGTTGCGTTGTTCTCGTTGTTTCATGATGTACGATGAATGTGTAGACGACTCGCATTTGGCGCAGCTTAGTCTTGTTTTCACGTACGTGGGGAAATTTTGCTCACAGCAAACAAGCGATATCGTTGTCGGCATTCTTTCAAGTATCATCGCCATGACAAGGTGAAATGCGACGTTAAGTTTGAGACGGGACTGCGACTCGCTTCGACAGGAATAGAGCACCTGGCCTAGTTAACTTCCGAGAATCGGAAATACATTAGAGAAGTTTTCCTTGAAATTGTGTTAAGATGGTACGTTTTAAGTATAAATTTAAATGTGGATAAACTATAAGGCATGCCTATTTGAGTTTTCAACGCAAGTTTCCAAAAACTACGAGCAATGGCGATTCAAATCTGGGAACACAAATAATATTATTTTTGGCTTAAAGGGATATTGCCACCTCCGGAGGATTTCTAAAAAAGCAACTTAAATGAATGGTGTGGATCAACAATCGTGTATGCGCAAGCTCAAACTTGCTCCTGCAGCACCTAAAGCAGGGTATCGACAATTTATTTTGTATTTATTTCTGAACCCAAAACGTTGGTCCCAGCTGTGCTCAGTACTAGATTCATGACGGCCGCTCTCATCCAGTTTGGCTGTGAAATTGGCGCCCGCCCAAAGCCGAAGCGTCCGAATTCGCAGAGACTTGACCTTGAAGTCCATCTGTGTTATAAGGTATTGGTCACAAATCTCCCACGGCCCCAAATTCGAGCCATAGCCATTCTTGCTGTTTTATTCATGTTCTATTATGAAAGAGGCTATGGTTGTTGAAAATATAATTAACTGTATACGCATTTTAATTGTAAAGTGCACTGACGGAATGATGATGTTGAGTTTGCAATATTAAAAAGCAAACCATAGTCCGCAAAGAAGTAATTATAAATAGTGATGAGGTGACTCCAATTTTACGAATGTGTGCCAAACATGAGTGGTGCATTTTTTTATCTAATGGGGGGGGGGGGGTTTCGGGAACCAAATTTTGCAGGTGAAATCGGACACGCTTAATCTACCGATACACACCAAAAACTCCATATTGGCCTGCGAGGTGGCAATATCCCTTTAACCCGCGCAGAGCCGGGGGGAGGCGTTTCGGCGTCCACCCCCTAAGTTTTTTTTTCAAAGATAACGGAAAAACGGTGGCGCTGCCACCGCCGTTTTTGGCACAGGTGTTTGGGCATCAATTATCCACATTGTGTGAAATTCTTGACCACGGGTAATATCAGGTCAGGTCACCAGGCCAGGTCACGTGACCCACCTCCAAAAAAGTTTGCGGTCGTACAAAAGCCACAGTATTTGGCCGATCAGTTTCCAACTTACATATTTAATTAAGTCATAGTACCTACAATTCGCATATCTCAGATTTATTTTTATATCGGTGACCTAAGGTCAGGTCAATTACGTGACCTCCCTATTATAAGTAATGGGGGGGGGGGGGGGGAAATGCTTCCTTTTCAGGGAATACGCATCAGATCAGGCCGTCAATTATTTCAGGATCATGTAATTATAGGTCATTATTGATGTGACAGGTACAATGTTTTCTCAGTAACCCTTAAAAGGTCATCCGAGGTCATTTGAGGTCACAAACACGTTTTCGTCAATAACTTTTGATTGCATAAATATACAGATGTGAGACAGATACCACTGTTTATCTCGCCGAGCCGCTTCCGATTATGTGCATTGTGATCCACCTGGACTGCCATATGACCTTGGATGACCTTGACCTGAGGGATTTTGTTTAATTTGACCTAAATCACTTGTAATTAGTACAATTCGAAGTGCCTTGATCATACCAACACGATGACGATAACATTATTGCCCTATCTTGATTACATACAAAGTCAATGGCGAACATGTTTTATTTTCAAAAATGGTCCTTTTTGATTTTGATGACTTCTGGAGCCTAAACCATTGGTATGGGGTAAATTTGAAGACGCTTTTGGCGGTTGTATTTTTCAAGAGCTTTCGATTTTTGTCTTTCGTTTTTTTTCATAGCTACCATAGTTCGAGATATTTGAGAGTTTCTGGAGCAAAGTCCTAAAATTCGAGAATCCGACATTTGATTACCTCTGGTGACATAAATATTGATCTGAGCCAAAAAATTACAGAAATAGTTTCAACATGATTTTTGACAAGCTATCGAATAATACTATTATATTCTGCCTACGTCCCATTGGAGCCGAGTTAGAAAGGGAGCGTTCAGGCGCTCGTGCGCACTTGCGCACTTTGCACGTGCGCACTTTTTTTCGTATCTCAGAAACTACTTGCCCGATCGAGTTGAAATTGCCCATACATTTCCTTCGCGCTCGCTCGTTCATCGCCAACTACGGCGCCTTACTGGTATTATGTGAACACAGCATTTTGACACTCGATTATTTCAGCACCTTAACACGTTTATAGCAAGTGTCCTGGTGGTCAGAAACTGTGTTGGAATACAAAATATTTCCCGAATTTGAAATGTATGCATGCAGTTAATCAATTATCAGCACTTGTTCAACAGGGTATAGGGCACAGAGTTTCCCGAGGCCCTGTTGAGTAGTGCACAAGTCAATACAAATATGTGTCCGGGTAATTATTAGATTGATGATATATTGAATGCTGCCCCTGTAGCTCAGTTGGGAGAGCGCCGGGCTCCAGACCTCACCCGGTAGTGGCAGCCCGGGTTCGAGTCGCTTCGGCGCTCGCTATTTGCCCCTGACTGGGATGGCCTGTGGCTGGTGGCAGCGGTCGCACTCAAGGTCAGGTGACGTCATAGGGCGGGGCGGACCGTGTCCAGGTATGTCGGGCACGTAAAACTTTCGCTTCTAAATTCTGCCGGACGTCAGGAATTGCTTGATCGGGTGGTGGGGTCAGGGCCTGCGCAACAAGCTATGCTTAGCGCGGGGCCTGACCTCTGAAATCCATCCATTCAAAAACATTCGGACTAAATTTATATATACAAAATGCAAATGAGAATGTTCAATGGAATCAATACAAAAGAATGTCAGCTGCAGCCGACAAACCTAACTACAGCAGCAATACAATTAAGCTAAAAGAATGAAAACAATGAGTAGCATGTGATATGTTGAACCTATATTTGTTCAGGTTTATGTTATTTTAGGGTTAATATTCATCAATGAAAATTAACTGCACACACTTCTTATACAAGCTTTTACTTGGAATATCCTGCATATTCAACACTGGATGCAACAATGTTGTTCCATATCCTGGGTGCTTGACAGAATAAAGAAAATAAACGTTAATTATAATGACGATAGTTTGGTACGATAGACCCATTGACAGAGTGAACAGTCTCACTAAAATGTTGGTTTCGTCTAGTGGCACGGGGTCGGTCACACAGAGCAAATTTACTTGAAACGATTAGGGGAAGATACCCGTACAAGCTGTCATGTAAAACAAGTATTAAGTGATATTTGAGCAGGTCAGGAAGTTTGAGTATTTTTAGTTCCCGAAAGAGGGGGAAGTGTGAGATAGACGACCTGCCCCGGCTACCAGACGAATGGCACGTTTTTGCACAGTAATAATTGGCTGAAGGTTCGACTCTTAGTTTGAGCCCCAAATCACCAGACAATAACTAAGGTACGGGAGAACAAGGGCGTTGTAAAGCAGAATGTTAAGCTTTCTGTTAAGGAAAGGTTAAGGTTAAGGTTAATGTTAAGGTTAATGTTTTAAGCTTTCGGTTAACGTCATGGCATTCACGTCAATCCATTGACATCATTACAGATTCCCAATGTGCTTCCCAATGTGATCCCAATGTGCTTTATCAAATACCCATGCCGCTTTATCTTTTGCGTGCCCATTTGTTTTACGCGTATCCAAAACGTTCTGTCAATGGTAATCAACATGACGCAGCACTGCTGGCAGGTCCTCTCCAGACGTCACAGTCCTGTGTGCTCGACTGAAGCGAGTATCGACTCAGCAGCACCACTTATCATTCAGCCCACTTAGTCTGTATGTGCCGCCCGGTCAGTCAGGCAGTCGACTCTGCTGCATTCAGCCCACCAGCCGCCGCCCGGTCAGTCAGGCAGTCGACTCTGCTGCATTCAGCCCACCTGGAATGTTCCCTTTTTGCCGACTGGCCGGCCGGCGGACCGGCGAGGCAGCGCCGTGACCCTGAACCTGCCGCCGACCAGGGTCACTCGCTGACCAGACCGGCAGCGTCAGCGTGTCAAATACAACCCCTTGGCCGGTTTATGACATCGTTGTAACGTCGGTGTATCAGCTGTCGGTGTCTCAGCCGCCGGTGTCTCAGCTGTCGGTGTCTCAGCTGTTATATGCTCGAGGCAGAATGGCTCGGCATCGGGCTGCCACCCTCGACGGACACTGGACACTTAAATGGACACACACCAAAATCAGACTTCTAAAATAGTGAGTCAACAGACTCGACTTACTCCCATCATGGTGTCCACCCGTCCAGTCCATTCGGTAAATTTAACGGTCAGGGCTGGCTGCCCTATGTCGAGATGCAAGTCAGATACACACTGGCGGATCCAGCCTCCCCACACTGGCGGATCCAGCCTCCCAACAAGGAGGGGGGCTAATTTCACTGGGGGCCTTCCGGGCATCAGGGGCCTCCATATGACCTAAAAGGTACCCCCATTTTTCCCTTTGCCGACTTGGGTTATTTTTTTTCGCTATGCAATTCTTACATGTAAGGACGTGTCAATTCAATGCAAACATTAGATTGATGGATATTTGCCCTCAAATATCTCAAATTTTGTCATTTTACATGCTGTTTTATATACAAATTGGTTATTCGCTAAATACCTTTTGACTGAATAAAGCTAGAAGGGCACGGTAAACGTCATTTTGTTGTTATCATCAAGACGCGTTGAATGCTGTGCAGCATGACTTCTTTCTGACATTTGATGACCTTGACCTAAGGTGCAATGTCAATGTGCAATGTTACCATTCCAAATTTGACCTACACGTCGATGTTATATATCTTTGAACTTGTCTTGATGATAGGAATTAATTGGTATTAAAATAATTGCGTGATCGTTGATGATTATAAAGCAAACTGAGACATGTTCGGGCTTTCTTTACACCGAGAGGGAAGTTATATGAAGTTGCTATTCGACATTCAAACCAAATGATTTGAAATGTTGCCATTGACGATCAGGCGTTATTTAACCCTCGCCCGTGCAGCGTCCGATCAGTGCGTGACGTGCAGGGGGGGGGGGGGGGTACGACTCTCCTAGCGTTTTGCCCCTACTTTGATTAAAAAACGAGCGTGTTGCTTGTCACGAGAGAAAGCCATTGATGTTTTATTTTAAGGTCCTAAGTCATTAGGTAACCTCTGAGGTCATGTGAATGACCCAAATGTCATCAAAATTGAAAATGCGTATAAATTGAATTTTATCGAGCTATAATCGTGAATGAGCATATAATGCTTAATGGGTGCCAAATTCCTAATGAGCGTCACAAAATGTCCTAGTAAATGCCAAATTCCCAAAAAGGTCATGTCAGGTCATGTCAGGTCATTTGAGGCAGTGACCTTGGTTGACCTGTTGGGGCGCATGACCCCACTGTAACATATCATTATGTAAAATGGATCCCATATTTGAAATCGGCGTCACAAAATGTCCTAGAAACTGCCAGAAGCCAAAAAAGTAATGAGGTCATTGGAGGTCAGTGACCTCGGTTGACCTCTGAAAAGGTCAATCGAGGTCACAATCTCAATGAAAACCACAACTGTCACCTGGAAACACCTGTGCATATGCTTCCTGAACAACAAACACTATGAAACTGCACACGTTACAAGGATCAATACTGCGGGACGCCAGTTGCGCCCGACATGACCTTGCAAAACAGGTCAAAGGTCACGGGTCATGTGACCTACAACTTAAAAAAATGAAAATATGTGTCAAATTGTTCACAAGTAGGGTACTGAAAGTTTCATCGCAATCGGTTGATATTTACGCGAGTTATTCCCGAAAAACCGAGGGCGTGGCATCAACCCCCTGCACTGGCGAGGCTTAAGCACAATCGAATTCCTCGCAACAAGACAAGTTTTAAGATATATAGATATGATGTTACATCGCCACAGGCCACAATTGGAAACCTAACCTTGACATTGACCTTAGGTGAAGGTCACCAAATGTTAGCAAGAGGGCATACTGCATATCATTCAACGCGTCTTGACGAAGATAACAAAACGGTGTCCATTTTATCTTTTTATCTTTATTCAGTCAAAAGTTATTGGAGAATAAATATTTCACAAAAATAACATAAAATGACAAGATTTAGTATATTTGGAAAAAATACCATCATTCTTTTCTGTTTGAACGACACTTCTTTACACTTAACAATAATAAAGTCAAAATAGGAAATACATTTGGCTTGGGTATCCCAAAACAAAGTCGAAAATGAAAAAAATCAACATCACCATGTCATAAAACAGCTCATTGCCATTCAAACGACATATAATACATCTATATTGCTTTATAAATTCTCCGTCATATGGGCTGACAAAGATTGCCCTGCACCGTGACCTTATAAAAATGCCCGAGGAAATATATCCTGCACCTTGCATTGCAATACAACTTGCACAACTCACTTTAGCGCCCCAGGTTACCCCTTATACCAATTTTGGCCATAATCGGTGACATGACTGTCATTTTGCACTTTGTTTTGTCGATTTGTCGTGGAATTCCCCAGCTACAAAAACAGGAACATTGGGATTTTTAACTGAACCTAATTACCCTACTTAATAGTAGACATATTCCACACAATATAGTTACTTATGTAAGGAAATTCACTCACGCGCTGCTCTGCCGCCCAGCAGGCAGCAGGAGACCAAAGGCTAACGCTGCGTGTAAAATTATAACTTACGTTGGTTGTGAATCACTCCAAAATAGCGTCAGATGCGCCACTTTCCCTATCCCTACTGCTACTAAAATGCTAGCAAATAGAGGAAACACGAATGAGGCAACAAAATATATTTATTTAGCAAGAAGTTATGTTTTCGCAGGCTGTACCTATTTTCATCGCCAGTTTCAGCGGATTTTGGGGGTCAGTGATTTCATACAACAAAGGTACCTATACAAGGAAATTCACTCCCGCGCTCCTCTGCCATCCAGCAGGCAGCAGGAGACCAGAGACTGCGACGCGCGCTGCGTGTAAAATTATGATTTATGTTGGTTGTGAATCACTCCAAAATAGCATCCGACGCGCCACTTTCCCTATCCCCACTGCTACCAAAATGCTACCAAATAGAGGAAACACGAACGAGGCAAAAACAAGATTTCTTTCTTTCGCAAGACGTTATTTTTTCGCAGACAGTATTTCTATTGCCGCCCCTGTCGAACTTGTGATGGGGGAGGGGCTTTAGCTCCTGCCGCCCCCCCCCCCCCTGGATCCGCCAGTGCCGGTACATGAACCAGATATGTTCTGTACTCCAGACCTATCTAAATTCCATCTACCTGGGCATGCTTAACTATGTTCAATGACAAACTAGGTATTTATAAACTTAGTAGGTAGTAGGTCTAGGAATGTTTCTAAGTCCAGAATAAACACAGTTTGTGACCCAACTTGCCTTCCAGCAGAAGCACGGAGCGGCAGCGAACCCCGATCGTTATCATGACCCTACGAGCTGAACACAAGACAGGGACAAGCCGAGCCCCTTGATTTACCATTTTACAAGTCTGGCCAAAATATATTGTAAATTGCTCACATTTTGCATGTAATAATTCCTACCTTAGATATTTCAAGTCAAAGTTGATAAGCGATCCACGCTTCTAACGACCGGTATTCGCAAGTACTTGGTAACGTATTTCGGTCCCCATCGAATTCCGGGCTTCTCTGGTAATGCTTTTTTACAAAATTGTATGGAAATATGTATCGTGTAAATATTGTATTGTGATTATTGTGACGCAGCGACTGCGTCAAATTACCATTTTGAAATGGTACCGCATCGATTGCTTCAATCTGATTTTTTCTTCGAAACAACGGATTTTTACACTAGAGGGATGCAGCGTAATTAAATCACACAGTGAATACCACAGGTCACACTGATCAGGGGCACCACCGATAATTTTTGAGTGGGGGTGGGGGGGGGGCTGAAATGACGAAAAAATGTCCCCCATTTTGTATGCGTGTATTTAAGCCTTTGCAGCATGTTTAATGTCGATTTCATGTCATATTTATGCTTGTTATTGAGCGCCGCGAAGCTGCGCGAAATTGTTACGGGTTTGCCTGATCAAACCCATAAATATAGGCGGTGGATCATGTAGAGGATAAGAAGCTAAAATGCTATTCACTTCACTCAATTCAGCGTTACGACGAACCGAAGACGATAACGATAGCCACCGATGTGACGCCGCAAAGCGGCATGAAAAGTTGAATTTAGGTCGTGGAAAACGACATTTTAATATTGGAACCAGACCGTGCTTGGAGCTAAGCCTCAGGTAACCTCTTTTCCTGGTTGCACATCTCGGTATGATGAAAAGTATTGAAATTAATGTAGGTGGTGGGGGGGGGGCATACTTGTATTGAATGCCCGTCTCAGATTCCCGTGGAGGGGGGGGGATATTTGCCCCTGATGCCCACTGGATCCGCCAGTGCCAGCAATTACCGCCAAGGAGAGCCTCTGCCAGACACTTACCCAATGGAATTCATTTTCCCATTTTCCAAATTTGTATAAGCAATTGCGAAAGTTGTGTTATGCCGCGAAGTGGCGCAAAATTTTCGGTTTTTGACTGTGGATAGCCGGATTTTGACTGCTGCAAAGACAATTTGTACGATTTTATGATAAATTGGGAACGCGCAGGGGGGGGGGGGAGGATACCTGTATTGAATGCCTCCCAGATTCAAGCGCGGGGGGGGGGCATTTGCCCCTGATGACCCCCCCCCCCCACCCTGGATCCGCCAGTGCAAGTTGGGTACCGCTGGAGCAGCTTTTAGGTGCCGATGTCCGCATGCATCGCCTTTTTAGGAACTCGGCAAACTAGCTAAACATGTAGCACGCTTGAAAGTTAACATTTGATTAGGGTGTGGGCTCTGGAGCCAGCAATTCGGTATCGACTACCAACAACGAGAGCCTCTGCCAGACATTTAATGGAATTAATTTTTCTATTTTCCAAATTTGTATAAGCAATGGCGAAACTTGTGTCATGCCGCGAAGCGGCGCGAAATTTTCCAGTTTTTGTATTGTGGATAGCTGGATTATGACTGCTGCAAAGGCAATTTTTACGATTGCGATTCATCGAGCAAAGGGGGGGGGAAAAGATACGTTGGCTCCCTCTTTGAATGCCAAGGGAGCGGGGGGGGGGGGGGCATAACCCCCGTGCCACCCTGCGGCCGCCAGTGCCATTGTAGGCCCATGCATCTTAGTTTCCTTGAAATAATATGACACTCTTTCTTCCATTCCTGAGCGCGTCTCTGCAAAAAAATGACGTCATTCCCTCTCCTGGCCACATATGTACATATCTCATTATAAACTAACCGTCTATTGCGCCGTAATCGCTAGCATATAGTCATCACCATGCCAGTCACCATGGATTGCATTGCATGTGCCTGAACATGCCCCTGCAACCCTATATGTAATACATTATGCAAATAATGGAAGGAGATACTATTTGTTATATTTGAATAGCTATAAATGCCCCTTACATCGCTCTATTGGCTTCCCGCCAAGCATTGAATACTTCCTGGAACACCCCTACACAGGCCTCTGAAACCGCCTCTGCCATGCAATTTGTATGATATTTCATTAACATCGCCTAATTTGCACGTGTTGAAATCACCGTAAACCGATGTAATTCCTTCATACTTGAGGCAATTAGGAAGAAACCATGAAGATCGCATTTTCGTATTATCGCCAAATGTCGCCGCAGAACCTTCCCAAAAATGTACCCTGGGAGCCTCTGTTCAGGTTCAGAACGCAAAATTTTGCCTCCATATGCGGAATTCAATTCTAGGAAAAGTCTCAACTTCATGGGTCTGGTCCTAGCCGCTCAGGAGATATCTGCGAAAAACATGAAGGGGGGGGGGGGGGCGGAATCCGCCCCCTGTTACAAATAGGGTTAAATAGGTATAGCTTTTTACTTGCAAAAAGCTAAAATGGCTGTGAATTTGATAAATTTCTGATTGTTTATAAAATTGAAGCCCAAACATATTGCATTAACACATGTTATTTGTAATATACTGCAATACATATCCTTGGCGAGCTTGGTTATGTAATAACGTCATCAAAACGCAAACTCCTTGATTCACTGATTTTAAGTTCAATGCGTCGACTTAGCCGCACTTTGATAAAAACGCATTCGGATTCCTGTCCAAAGTCAAAGGGCGAATGTTTTTTTTGGGGGGGTTTGCATAGTGAATAGTGCATTTGCATAGCGTAAAAAAATCATGAAAAGTCGGAAAAAGGTAAGAAAATGTACCATTTTCTCGAAGAGGCGCCCTCTGTTCCAAAAATGAGAGGCCTACCAAAAATACATAAAGATAACATTCCCATAACAATACAAATGACTTGAGTCTCAATAGTTCGGAAAATAGTCGAAAAAAGTGTCACTATATTTCGGCACAAACCTTCATCAGGTGACTGAGGGCAATTCGCCTGCGAAAACTACAACACACAAAATATCGCGAACGTGATACCTATTTTACAAGTACTTTGAAGTAGCTAATATTACAAGACACACAACTTATCATACAAGACACACATAACGTAGCACGTAATGAACAAAACATAATCACAAGTACTGAATATTATGAAACAAAACATCAAAGTCGTATGCCAAGCAAACTTCTGAAGACTATCAATGAATACAATTTGATCCTAAATAAATTTTAGATACACCGATGCGAATTCAGGATAAACTACACTTGGAGGTCCATGTCACGTCAGTGCCAGACTGCTACTAGCTCAAAAGTGGCCAGCTCGCTACATTTTTGTTCATGACAGGTTTGAGGTCTCGAATAAACATGGTTTCCTTTACTTTACGTTCAACATGGCCGTGGCACTTACATAATATTTTCCCCGTTATCGGAACTTCAGGAATGACATAACCGTGCTGGGATTGAAAGTGAAGCCCAACAGGGTTGTTGTCCTTCCTGAACGCAGCGCGTCGGTGGTCAAAGAACCTTTCTGCATACGTATGCATTCCCGTATGCATTCCCCCACGTATGTGGCTTGGCTAAGGTTGCAGCTGACTTGATAAACTGCGTTGTTGGTCGCAGTTGGTTGAACCGAAGAACACGTCCGATACGTCACAAACGAGTGTAGTGTACGAAATTCCTTGTAATGGATGCAATACAAGTTACGTGGGTGAAACGGGTAGGGTGGTTAAAGTTAGAATAAAGGAACATAAGTGATGTTAGGCTTCACCGTACTTCAAATGCTATTGTTCTGCATATAGATCAGTGCAACCACTTACCTGATTGGGAGGGTACTAGAATACTAGAAAAGAATATTAAAAAGCAAACACGAAAACTTTTAGAGGCAGCCCATATCTTATCTCGGGAAACATTTAACTCCAGAAATGGTTTTATAACATTGGCTTCCTCTGCGGTTAGTTTAGCGGTGAGATCTCTGTGACATACTCACGTGAATATGTTGTTGTGTATAATTTGTAGACTGTTTATATCTGTGATATTGATCTGAAATTCCTGAACTCAAGTGTACAGTGATCCACGGTAGATAAAATACTAGGTAGCGCAGATAATTTCCTTCAACACCTATGGGTTCACGTTCAGCCCTATGGGTTCACGTTCCGCCAACCGATTTTTAATATTTGTATTAAATGATTACTGTACAGATTTTTGAAATAAAATGCAAGTAGATATATTTTCTGATTTAATAAAAAACAAAATTATGTTTATATATTCTGATATATATTCCTTGAAATAAAGTGTAAGACTGGGGGCCCTTTGAGAAACACTGAATACTGATGAATAATCGTCTATAAAACAAATTTTATGGGTTTCGTTGGCATTACAATTTAATAAGCAATCTAGAAAGTAATTGAAATTGCAAAGAATCGTTCGAAAGTTTCAGTAAGCAGCTTTCAAATGAATGCCATCCCAAAACATAATTTCCATGGAGTAAAGGAAACTATGTTTTTGCAATAACTAGACCGATGAGGAGCAATATTAAGGCATATTTGAAAACTTCTTTCAATTTCCTTTCAATCTAAGCCACTTGCATAGTCGAAATCTTTTCAGAAATTTGCTTAATTCCTTTTTAACTATACCTTGAACAGTGAGGAAACACGCCTTGAATGAAACAATTCCAATGGGTGTCCAATAACTAGACCGATGGGGATCAATATTAAGACATATTTGGAAACTCCATTCAATTTCCTTTCCATCTAAGTCATTTGCATGACCAAAATATTTTCGGAAATAATAATAAATAATAAATAACCATTCGAAAGTAACTTTAGGGAAATGTTATCAAGTTAAACCGTATGTGCCAGCATGCGCATTGCGCATTGTTTTGGTGAGCCGTTTCCGCCGGTTTCCGTTGCATGTATATTAATTTCCAAGGTACTTTAATAGATTAATTTCTTATTTTAATCTTCTACTATTGCGATTATTGTTGGGCCTTTTAAATTTAATTATGGTGCCACTTGGGGGCAGAAACGCTGTGCCTGTCCTGACACCACGCCACTATAACCTCTGGTAGCAAGGATTACAGGTAAGGGTGATTTTGATGTGCGCACTGCGTCGCATCACAAAGCTGATTCCCAGTGTGAATTACTGTTGCCAAGCCTGCATTTCAGTTTAAAATGTGATTGACAAATGTCAGTCATCTGCATGTCAATGTCTGAATAACTTGCAAAATCTGATGCTGTTTGATAAACTGTTAGATTCAGGGGGGGGGTAGGGGAAAATGCCCCCTCCCACACACAGGAACATGGGGGGGGGGCATTCAATACAAGTATGGCCCCACACATTGCTGCATTGGGTGTAGACTGTAAGAAGTGATAAGGAAAATACTTGCCCAATCAACATCTTTCGCAATGACGACCTGAGGCCACCTCCCGGCTCCCCCGTCAATCACATTTGGCGCTGGCCCAGTATGCAAAACGTGGCAAATTTCGACGAGATCTCGTCGGGGCAGGGTTGGCACCAACACATAAAAATTGGGGCAGCTTTTGCAAATTTTGGGGCAGCTTTTTAAAATTTGGGACCAGCTTTTGAAAATTTGGGGGCAGGTTTGGAAATTTGGGGCAGCTTTTAAATTTAGGGGCAGAATGGTTAATTTAGGGGCAGCTTTGGGAATTTTGGGTCAGCTTTTGAGTTTTGGGGGCAGAAGTAACAATTTACCGATTCACACTAGATAAAACGCGACCGTGATTACGACCTACGCGGCCTGACTACGACCTACGTGGAGTCTGCCTGACTAGTCTGGTGTGCGCTACGCTAGCTGGTCGAGACGGCATTGGTGGAGTCGGCCTGACGAGTCTGGTGTGCGCTGCGCTAGCTGGTCGAGACGGCATTGGTGGAGTCGGCCTGACTAGTCTGGTGTGCGCTGCGCTAGCTGGTCGAGACGGCATTGGTGGAGTCGGCGGCCCTCTGCCGCGGCTGTAGGAGGCGGGCAGAACCATGTGAACCATGCGACTGTTTTATTTCACAAAGCGTGCCCAAGCCCATGCTTATCGCTCATGCTGTTCTTACATGCTTTCTGAATCAGATATTGATATGAAGTGGAAACATGTATTGCGCTCTGCTAGTATTCGTGCAAGCACCAACGCCTGTTCTAAATATATTGATACGGCTCTGCTGCCCTTGCATTATGGCAGCCTGTTGGCCTCATACAATCAAGACCAGAGGCCACTAGTAACGAGTGCCTAAATTATTAGAGTCAGGAACCAGCATTTCCAGGATGAGCAATCTTTGGTCAGACACGTGATTGGGTATGATGATCGGGTAATGATAAATTGTATTTGTGGCAAGATATCTTATCATGCTGTTGAGCTGTGAACTTTCACATAGACTGACGTCAACTTTGACATCGGCTGCGTTTTTCCTACGATACCAACGGCAAATTATTGAAATGCGCGAATTAGTCAACAAAGTTTATCTTATTAGCGAAGTGTAGTTAATGATGCATCATTTGCTTGCTATATATTCACGTAGTTTGGCCAGAGTTTCCAGTTCACTTTGGGTTCGGCGTTGCCAGCTTTTCCCAGATTTGAACCAAGGCCGTCGTCACCTGAAAGTTGGGGGGGGGGGGGGGTATTTTTAAGTGGATTCTTTCCATGCAACGCCCATAGGCATAATGTTAAAATTGGGAAATGTTGGGGGGACGTGTCCCCCGTCCCCCTCGCCTCCGACGCCAATGATTTGAAGGTATTCTCATGCTGAAAGGGGATTATCCAGTTATGGACCCAAAGTTGAAGACAAAATCAGTTATATTTGCTAAGCATTTTTTGTTGTCAAGAAGTACCCAGTCAAAGTTAAAAGAAACTACTAAATGAAGCCAGTATAGAAAACTTATACTACTGTTAACGTGTACATAGATTTAAAAGTGGCGGCTCTACTACGAAGTTATTTTTAAACAACAAGCTTACAAATAATAAACGCATGTGGCGGACGCAAGTGCAGGAGGACAAATTTACCCCAATGGAGCAACACAAATCAAACAACGTTATATCATATATGTTGTATGAAAAGGATCTAACTAAACAGTATACCACGCACCTCTGGAGGATAACGGCCACCTCTAACAATGTCGATAACTGATAAGAAAAGTAAATGTGTCGATGAGCTCCAAAAATTTGTGTTGCTTATTGCCACACATTACAATAACACGAATAATAAGTCTTTGTGATTGCATTGCTATTGTGCATCCCAACAAGGGCGGATTCAGGATATTTTAGGAGGGGTGGCCGCAGGTCAATTTAGGGGCGCCGTCACTGACCGAAAGGGCGCCGTCAATGGCCGAAAGGGCGCCGTCACTGGCCGGAAGGGCGTATCGGGTCAAAAGGACCAGGTCATGACCTGTATGACCTGATACTCTTGTAAGTTACTTTCAACAGGGCGCCCAAAAGGGCGTCCAAGCGGTCCATAGGGACGCTGCGTGCTCACGGGCTGTCCATCGCCGGGCGCCTGGCGGCACCCGTCGACAGACAGCCCGTGGGGCGCCCTTCTGGCGGGGGGGGGGGGGGGGCGGCGACCGCTGCGGCCACCCCCTGCGGCCACCCCCTGGATCCGCCCCTGCATCCCAACCTTATTTATTTCAGTTAAAACCTTATATTTATTTGATAACTTCATTTTCATTTAGTAGACTTTACTTTCATATCGTCGTCAATGGTTTCCGGAATGAGAGGAAAAATCCTGAAGCAGCCCCATTTTGCTAGAGTCGGTAGAGCTCTAATTACCGTAGTTTATAGTCGATGTTCATTGCAATATCATCAGAAGTGTCCACCAATTAGCGATGACCAGCTACCGTCGCTGATTGGTCGACGCTCCCAATCGCTTTGTACGCACGTCTTACAAAACACTCCATTCTAGTCAGCTGACGGTGCGTGACTGCTCACAAAGCTGACTGCGCCCCCGTGACAGTGATCATGGTACTTGTTACCGAAAGCTTTGTGTGAATCAATTGAATTACTGTCATCATTCTTTCCATATTTGTCATGGATAACTCACAATTGTCATATGATGACAGTAACTCAAATATTGAGATGAAGGAATTTAACATCAGAAGAAAGATCACTAGCAGTTTAAACAGTCTTTAAGTTTTTGAAAGAATGTCTTGCGAAACAAGTGCTTCCTAAATCTGCTCCTGCAACAATAAAGAATAGTGAGAAGCCCTTTAGTGCTACAGCAAGCACTTATTTAGAAAAGGCTTGTAGCGAAATAAGAGATAACATTTACGTATTAAACGATCAAAGAAGGATTTAAACTTAAACGACATCACGAAGAAAGACTGAAGCGATACAACTGCGAACAGCGAAGCCAACTAAAACGAAAGCTTGATGAACTGTGTAAGGCTAGTCAATGGAAAGAAGCAGGTAATGTCGACATCGTGATGAACCTCTCATCCCGTGCACTTACCCAATATGAAAAAGAAGCCTTAGAGTCAAAAATTTGACTCAGGCAAAGACAAATATTCTTTCACAGAACATATGGAGAAATTACAAATGGAACGAAACTGATGTAGATAAGGGACATATCCAGGGTATTTTGACCTGCTGCAAAGCTTTAGCCGACCAGGAACCGGGTAGCTCACCCAGAAGATACGTAAAAGCGCTACGCGATCTAGCCAACGACAGTGAAATTATAGTGACTCAAGCTGATAAAGGGGGAGGAATAGTTATAATGGACAAAACGCAATATGTTGAGAAAATGATAAGATATGCTTAATGACAAAGAAACATACGAAAAGAAGTCAAAGGGTAATGGTGAAAAACAGAGTAAGCTGTTTAACAGAGAAGCTAGAAAAATCTTGAAAAAGTCAGAAAGAGGTAAGAAGATGTACCATTTGCTCGAAGAGGCGCCCTCTGTTCCAAACATGAGAGGCCTACCAAAAATACATAAAGATAACTTCCCCATGCGACCAATCACGTCTGGAATTGGAAGTTCTCCCCATAACCTGGCCAAAATATTAGCAAAACCTCTTACAAAAACGTTCGGCTCTATAAGTGATGCACACATCAAAAACACATCGGAAATTATGTCCAGATTAAGAAAAATCACCGATGTGAAGGAGAAGAAAATAGCCAGTTTTCTTACGAATGTCCCGGTTCAAGGTGCTCTAAGTGCTATACAGAAAGTGGTCGACTCGCTGGACAATGCTGACCTGCCCTTACCTAAGCCTGCATATATGAAGATGGTGACCTTATGCATGAAGTTTGGATGTTTTTCATTTAATGACTAAGAATATTTGCAAAAGAGTGGCCTCGCTATGGGGGTCTCCTCTCAGGCCTGTGGCGGCATGTCTTTTTACGGAAACCCTAGAAGAATCAATGTGTTAAACATTATCGGCAGGGACTCAATGTGGGTAAGATATGTTGATGATGTACTAGTTGTTCCTAAGAACACCGATTTAGACGAAAAGTTGAGACATTTAAACAGTGTGAATGAAAAAGTCCAGTTTACGATTGAGATGGAACAGAACGGTCAAATTCCTTTTTTAAAAAGACACATGTATCGTTAAAACGGAAACTTGCTTCAAATTTAAAGTACATAGAAAACCCACCAACAAAGGATTATGTCCACTTTTACTCTGGACATAACGAACGAGTGAAGAGTGGGATAGTGATAGGCTTCTTTTTAAGAGCTTTCCGAATTTGCGACAATGAATACTTGAATGATGAGATTGAACATATCTGTAGCCGCCGTCGGCCAACAGCCCACAATATCATCGGTAGATTCACGCGCTTCTCCGTTGTCTTGTCTATATTTCGCGCGGTTTCTGAAAACATACACATACAATTTTAAGGACCAATAACCAATGATTACAGCAAAACAGCAATTCAATATCTATCGAGCAAAAGAACACCGAAATATTACATTTCTGGCAATTTAAAGTGCAGACAAAAACACTAAGTCACTCACCTACACGGTGCAGTCTCTCGGGCCGTTATAGCCTTGCGGCGTTACCAAAACAACCAAACGAACCACTCACGGTTCACCAAATTGGGGCCAGAAACAGCCACCACCAAGACCAAACTCCGGCAAACCAAAACCAACAGGTGGCTACCAATCTGAGCGGTCACGTCCGCTCCCTACCACACTCCAATCCGGAAAGGCCGCGCTCCCGCCGGCCGACCCCGACCTGACCCAGCTGCCAGCGTGGCAGGGGTCAGCTGGCCGCGTGGCTCGATAAACACCGATAACGGTTACAAAGTTATGAAGAATAACAAAGACACCGTTACAATATTACATAAATGCAAATTTGCTTATGCGAAATTATCTGATCAAATTATCACACACTTCCGAACATATGTAAATCGACAATACCGAAACGTAACTACGGTTGACGTGCCGGACATCTAGCGGGCGACCAAACACATACAACTTGTGGCGACCAAACACGCGATGGCACAACGGCGAGCGATGGTACAACGGCGGTATTCAAAACAGCGCTTACACTGCCCCCTTGGCAGTCCGCCAGGAAGCCAATACGGGGCGCCGTTTACCTCTCATTCACAGACAGAATCGCCATTCGCCAGTGATCCGTCTCGCGTCCCCCTCCCATCCGCCACAGCAACCGGGGAGAGCACAACGGAAAAATGAGAAGAAAAAAAATCACTCGCTTCCAGATCCGTCGATCATGGCGCCTACAAGCTTCCAGGTCCTTTTCAGCATGAACGAAAACTAGCTTGTGAATGGGCCTCATATACGTTGAAGTCCTCGTCTTAACCAGAACCCTTCCAACTAAATCATCTTTGCTATGAAAAACCTTCACTACTCTACCCATTTGCCACTGCCCACGCGAGATGTTTTTGTCTGTCAGCAGTACAACATCTCCTTCTTTCATGTTCCTCGACTCACGTGTCCACTTTTGCCGACTCTGAAGCGTCGGCAAAAACTCGCGCACAAACCGAAGCCAGAACTGACTAGCCAAGTACCGGACCTGCCACCAGCGGCGGCGTGAGAACGCGTCAGCGTCAGAGAACACACCCGGAGCTGAGCTAGCACCGCCGCGCAGCAAAAGCAGATGCGCCGGAGTTATCGGCTCCAGGCCGTTGGATCCGGTTGACACGTAACTTAACGGACGATCGTTCATAATCGCCTCGATCTCGCAAAACAGAGTATGCAGAGTTTCGTCATCCGCACGCTGCATCGGCATGCTGCGCCAAATTTTCCTGAAGGTACGAATCTGGCGCTCAAAGAATCCCCCGAAATGCGAGCCGGTGGGTGGATTGAAGTGCCACTGGATCCCTTGCTCTAGTGCTAAGGTCCGCAAACCTTCACGGTCTAGCTCACACAGCCTCCCTGAGCTCCCGGTCGCAAATTCCCGAAGTCTAATAACCATTCGCACTCTGAATTGGAGATGACTTCATAGCTGCTGGGCGAGTCCATTATACCACCGGGGGAGGTTGGCACCTCCCTGAATGGGATGCTGGGCCGCGACAATCAAGGCCCTATAAGCGACAATATTCGAAGCGATCGCCGTGTGTGATGCGCTTAGCATCGGTGCGCACCATATGAAACATAGTTTATTCTCGTTACGGCGCGGTCGTCAGGCAGAAGTGCATTTGATCTCAGTTTACATGTCAGATCGGTAGGCAACAGTACCTATATTCGGAGTCTGTATTATATTTATATTGCTTTGTTTATACCTGAAAACAGGCGGTCGACCAAAATAGCAGTGTTAGACAATTATTCCCTGAATATTTCGATAATACGTATTTATTTCGATCGCATACGTAATATTAGAAGGTAAGGCGTTGAATTTTAAATACGTAATTTTCCACCGAGATTCCATGAAACGAGCACGGAGCAAGTCAGTTCAGTTGACACGTGCGACAACTGTGTTTAGAAAGCGGAAAACTCGTTTATATTTCAACCTCGGTTTTCTATTACCTGTCGAGGCGCCAAAACGCCAAAAGAAGTTAATAGTAATTTTGAAAGACATGTATTTTTCGCCATCGCGACAGGAAACAGCTGGCGACGCCGCAGTATCGCGTCCAGATAAACCACGAAGCAATTTTCATCACCATCAATTTGCAATTATTTTAATTACGAATCGTCGCAAACAAAAGTGCCGCATCCAATTCAAAACAACTCAAACCGTCGGCAGTACTCCATAGCAAACAACGCGCAGCAACCAAAACGCTGGCGCTCAGCGTCTCCAGAACTCAAACGGAAACGACGATCCAACGTAAATCACAAACTCTCGTAACCTGCTCGGAGTGGTCAAATCGCCTAATGACTACCTTCTATATACGGCCTTTCTCACAGGATCCAACACAAAAATAGCTTCCAGATCCTCCAGATTAACTAATAAGCATGCGCAATAGGTAGGGAGACTGACGTCGCAGTGACGTCACATCAAAGTGAATTCGACCAATCAAATGAATTGGTGCGAATGGTTATTAGGCTTCGGGAATTTGCCTCCCGGTCGGCACCTACCAAGTTGGTGCCCATATCAGACACTACTCTGATCGGACCCCTCCTAGCAGCGATTCTGCGGATGGCATTGATCAGCGAATCGGTCCGCAGAGAATCTAGCAATTCCACATGCACTGCTCGGGTCACCATGCACGTACACATGAGTCCATAGAGAGTCTTCTCCTTTCGCCCAGACCTCACTACAATCGGTCCAAAAACATCCAATCCTACCTTCTCAAACGCAGGCCCCTCAGCAGTCGCCCCACTCTCAGGAAGGTCAGCCATCAGCTGCTGCTGAGGGCGTGCATTTACCTTCCGGCAAACCACACATGATTTCACCATTTTCCCGACATCCATGCCTGCCCCCATGACCCAGAATCTTTCTAGGAGTTTCCACAGCGTGTGGTCTCCCTTGGTGACCCACGGCCACATGAGCCTCCCTCATCAGCAGCTTACCCACATGGTGCCTTCGAGGCACGATCACAGGATGTTTCGCCTCCTCAGACATAGACGGCGAGGCATCAAGGCGGCCACCGACCACCAAGAGACCATCCTTCAACAGTGGTCTGAGGTCAGCAAACTGACTACCTCTTTTTACCCCCACGGGACCATCAGTGAGCTGGTCTGCTGGAAAATCCGGCAAATCAGACTGTACATGACGCAGAATGGCTTTTTCAGCCGTCTGCAGATCTGGTATTTCTAGCCCAGTCAGCCACCCAGCCTTTCTCGGCCGAAGACCCTTGCGCCTCGCGAGGCAGAACCTCCTGAAGTCACCTGATCTGACCACCTCAGATAGCCTGTGGTACCAGGCCACTGCCTTCTTGAGCCGGTAGAAGGACGAATAATGCGTCACCAGAACCTCAGATGGGTCCTGCTGTGCAGCTTTCACGCTGATTGGACAAACCGGAGACGCCTCGACCTCTGTCTCAGGCATCGCATTGCCGACCAACTGCTCGTCCGGCCAGGTCTCCCGCAACCACTCCCGGTCGTTAACAAAAAAAAAACTCAAGACTCCCCGCCGACATCCCTGAAGTCCCGTTTGTACAGGCTATTGAACATTTCCACCATCTAGTCATCTGGGTGACCTCTCGCCTCACTGATCCTGATAAAATTGATCAGACATCGAGGATCAGCACCTGCTCCCACCATACTCCGACCGATCACATACCAACCTAGACAGGTTTTGACCCCGAAGGGTCCGCTTCCTTCTTCCAGAGACCGAATCTCCCGAGCTACCAAAAGGTTTGCCGCGTTAGAGCCAATCATAAGCTCTACCGGCGCGTCAAGATCATGCACCGGTATGCCAGCAAGATGCGGCCATCGCTTCAAATCCTCAGAGCAGCACTTATCCTGTCCAGAGACAGGAATCTGATCCAATGTGAACGGAGGCGGCAAAATAAGGTTTCGTCATAGGAGACTGAACCAACCCTTGCCCCGTCCACTACAACTGACTTAACCTCCTGACCCTCACTAGCCACAGTGTCGATGGTGATGGTCACCTCTTCCTTCTCTAAAGCTAGCCGACTCGCCAGGTGTGATGTGATAAAACACCCAGAGGTGCCCTGATCAAGCAATGCATTAGTACGTACCTCCTTCCCAGCCTTGTTAAACAGCCTTACAGGCACCACGGGCATCATCGTGTAGTTGCCTCTAGTACCTTTCAAGTCCCACTCCAGCACTGACCACATTCTGAGTGGTTGGGCCTGGAGCTTCAGGACTGAAGGAGTTCTGCGGCTTCGGAGCCCTGTGCAACAGAGTTGCATGCTTGTATCCACATATGTCGCAGGTTAGGCGGGCCTTACAGGACCTGGCGAGGTGTCTTGGCTGCAGACAACCGAAACAGAGCCGCCTCTCGAACACAAAGGCCTTCCGCTCCTCATGTGGCTTCCACCGCAGCTGGTCACATCTGCTAGTACTATGACTCTTCTCACAGTACATGCAGGTCGATGAACGCGGTCCAACGTCACCTGTATTCGGCCCATCACCTCCAGACCCGGCCTGTCACCAACAACCCTCGAACCTGACCTACCACGACCACTACACGGATCAGACCTGCCACCTGGACCTGGTCTACCTGGATCAGGCATTCCAAACGGATGAGGCCCTTCACCACTGACGTCCACCGAGTTTACCCTGTGTTTGCTGCTTCGTGTCCCACACACGTCAGTTGACCTGGGGATAGAACCTGCCAGCTCACCGCTGGTCCTAACTGCACCGAAGACAGGATTCTTCAGGATACAGACTTCCTTCTCCAGAAAGTTAACCAAGTGACCAAGTCCCTGAAATAAACGAAGCCAGAAGCTGCGCCATCCTGCCCCTGTCCCATCAGCCGGTGTGCTTCGCGGAGCCAGCGATCGCGTAGGTACGCGGGCAGCTTTTGCACCACATCACGCAGCGTTCGCGGATGTTTCAGCTCCCCCATGCCGACATTCGCCATCGCGTTCTGCACTTCGACAAGGAACAGCACCAACTGATCGAGGGCATGAACATCGCCAGCGAGAATCCTCGGCCAAGATCTCAGCTTACCGACATACCGAGTCGATGACATGCGAGTTGCCGAACCCGCTCTCCAGAGCCAGTCTGGCCTGCTGATAACCCTGCTCACCGAGGTACAAACAGTTCCTGACTACCTGATTTGGACGACCGCGCGTGAACTGCTCTAAATATGATAGCAGCTCGTTTTGATCATTGGTTTTGTTGGCCATGCGCGTGTCGAATGCTTTTACAAACAAGCGATACTCCTGGATCTCACCAGAGAATGGAGTCACTTCGGTCGGCGGTAACAGAGACCGCTGAATGTGCGTCGCCAGCGCGTCAGAAACACCGCCAGCCGCGAGCACCGAAGGCTTGGGCGAGTGATCTGTGCAGACAGTCTCGATCCTGACAGTCATCAAATCAGTCTCGGCAACAGGATTACTAAGTTTGGCCAACCTCTCCTCCAAGTCTAATTGTTCCCTCCTAGCCTTGATCCTGAGCTCCTGTTCTGCTAAACTCTGCCGCTCCTTCAAAATCCTCATTTGTGCCAGCAACATCTGAGCGTCATCAACATCAGACATTGAGAGTGCGGCCGAAACAGGAGCTGGCTTAGCCTCACTACCATTTCCCATTGCAGTATCTACCTGCGTCGCCTTCATAAGTCTTTCCACTAACTCAGACTTCTTCCCAGAGCTATCCAACCCGCGTGTCTCTAACATCTGTTGCAGCTCAGAGGCCCTTTTCCCGCTAAGCTCCTCCCTAGAGGCCATATCTATACCTAAATAGCTAATCAAAGTAAAGCAAAACTTGTACTCTCCTCAAATCTCAGACGTTCCTCCAACTCTCCAAGGAACGACCCAAAGCAAGCTTCGATAGGAAAGCTCGTAACTAACCGTAATGGAAATAAAATAAATATTAACGCTACGTTCAGGTGCTCGCGACAAACTAGTCTCAAAAAGATCCCGAGTAAAATTAAGAACAAAGGAAAAACAATAATAATGTGCTCTCAGAGGATGCCCGAGGCAAAATTGGACAAACTAATCACACGTCTATGCAGCCCCACATTATTTCACAATGACCACAACACAAGCAAACGTATCGATAGGCAAACAACTTCAAACCAACAAAAACAAATGTAATGTACACTGTACCGTTAAATCAGTCTACTCTTTATCATCCAGAACGGCACTTATATCTAGAAAACTTATTCAAAGCAGCCTACTTTAAGCTGTTCACCTCCCCGGTTCACCAAGCACAATTCACTTCAGTTAAGTTCACCAAGTTTCTAGTCACCAAGTTCTCTGCACCACGATCCCTTCTGTACTTACAGAACTCAGACCTTAATTGAATGTCGGCCGAATGAACGGACCGACATGACTGTCCGGCAGAGAGGCCGACAGAGGCCGGCACGCGCGGCCTGCAGAGCACCGGCAGAGCACCGGCAGACGATGGCCGGGCAGACGGGCCGCAGTTGTCCCGGGCAGAACCAAGGTGTAGACTCGTGTAGAAACTGTAGCCGCCGTCGGCCAACAGCCCACAATATCATCGGTAGATACACGCGCTTCTCCGTTGTCTTGTCTATATTTCGCGCGGTTTCTGAAAACATACATATACAATTTTAAGGACTAATAACCAATGATTACATCAAAACAGCAATTCAATATCCATCGAGCAAAAGAACACCGAAATATTACATTTCTGGCAATGTAAAGTGCAGACAAAAACACTAAGTCACTCACCTACACGGTGCAGTCTCTCGGGCCGTTATAGCCTTGCGGCGTTACCAAAACAACCAAACGAACCACTCACGGTTCACCAAATTGGGGCCAGAAACAGCCACCACCAAGACCAAACTCCGGCAAACCAAAACCAACCGGTGGCTACCAATCGGAGCGGTCACGTCCGCTCCCTACCACACTCCAATCTGGAAAGGCCGCGCTCCCGCCGGCCGACCCCGACCTGACCCAGCTGCCAGCGTGGCAGGGGTCAGCTGGCCGCGTGGCTCGATAAACACCGATAACGGTTACAAAGTTATGAAGAATAACAAACAAAGACACTGTTACAATATTACATAAATGCAAATTTGCTTATGCGAAATCATCTGATCAAATTATCACACACTTCCGAACATATTTATATCGACAATACCGAAACGTGACTACGGCTGACGTGCCGGACATCTAGCGGGCGACCAAACACATACAACTTGTGGCGACCAAACACGCGATGGCACAACGGCGAGCGATGGTACAACGGCGGTATTCAAAACGGCGCTTACAATATCTATGAAGCATTCACAAAGTTAAAATACTCTAAAGGATTTTTGATCAAACAAAAGGAAAAGGCGAAACGGATAAGAAACAGAAAGCAAGACCAAAACAAGCCAGTCCCAAGAAGAAAGGCACAAAAATGGATATCTATCCCAAGTTTCCAAAAGGCCAACGTTATTTCAAGAAGACTTGAAAAAGCCGCCGTAAAGATTTCCATGAATTCAGGAATCAAAATAAAGGACATGATCGAGCGAAAACCGAAGAGCACCTCCGATACGTCACAAACGAGTGTAGTGTACGAAATTCCTTGTAATGGATGCAATAAAAGTTACGTGGGTGAAACGGGTAGGGGGTTAATGTTAGAATAAAGGAACATAAAAGTGATGTTAGGCTTCACCGTACTTCAAATGCTATTGTTCTGCATATAGATCAGTGCAACCACTTATCTGATTGAGAGGGTACTAGAATACTAGAAAAGAATATTAAAAAGCAACCACGAAAACTTTTAGAGTCAGTCCATATCTTATCTCGGGAAACATTTCACTCCAGAAAATGTATTCATATTGACAAACATGAACGCTAATGGCACTGTAATATAACGCTCTCAGCCCTTATTTTATTCGGCGTAATAAAACATTACATCCAAATATTTCGCCAGCGGTAACACGCAATACTACTCAGGTAAAGACAAAAGAAAGAAAGAACTCCAGAAATGGTTTTTATAACATTGGCTTCCACTGCGGTTAGTTTAGCGGTAAGATCTCTGTGACATACTCACGTGAATATGTTGTGTATAATTTGTAGACGGTTTATATCTGTGATGTTGATCTGAGATTCCTGAACTCAAGTGTACATAGTGATCATGGTACTTGTTACCGAAAGCTTTGTATGAATCAATTGAATTACTGTCATAATTGTTTCCATATTTGTCATGGATAACTAACAATATATATATATATATATATATATATATATATATATATATATATATATATATATATATATATATATATATATATATATATATATATATATATATATATATTATTGATTAATCTAACCGTAGATTTAATATTTACCACCGCTTGTCATTACGGTCTATTAGCATATGTTGCTTCATACCCAAGAAAGAAGACAATTTTCCTTCGGTTCTTTGTTTTGCCGTTTTCTGAAATATACCGAACAGTTCACCGACATACAATTCACATAGATAATTTTGACTTGGCACATTTCACAATTTACTATCACATATAACATTCAACAATCTCAATCAGCATTACGACAACCATACATAATTACAACGCCGAAACTAATACTTACATGAGTCTGCGGGGTTCTAAATTTCACATATTTCAAACCTAAAGTATCCAGCCAGATTCAAGAGCGCCAGATTCGCTAAGTTTCTAAATTACAATCGCGTGACATTTTCCTCGCGTAGAAATCCGCCAATCCCTCCGGTTTGGCGGCACCAACACCCACCCCTTGAAACCACTAGGGCGCGAGACGAGGGGTTTCAATTTAGCTTCACTAATTTTGTCACTGGGCGCTGGACCACTGTCCCTCTTGTTCGGACGGTCACAGATCGAACTAATCCATCTGAACTAGTCCGAACAGAGTCTACCAGGCCGAGTGGCCACTGGCCCCTGGGGACACCTTCATCAACAAGTAGAACCGTGTCTCCCTGTTGTAAATTCGCTCTCATTTTTGTCATGACATGCCTCTCTTGTAGCATCGGTAAATATTCTGACCTCCATGGCCTCCAAAATATATTTGCAAGATAAAGAGAGATAAAGAAATATATTTGCTTCCATCTCTTCCGATTTCCGTCTTCAGTCACATCCCTGAAGGCGGCCGGTGGTGTTGGCCAACGATGTTTGTCTTCCCAGAGAAATGACGGACCACCCAACCACCTTTTACTCTGTACACCCCTGGATACATCATCAGCCGGATTATCAGAACTGCTAACATACCTCCATTGTTCTGGCCTTGACCCGTCGTGGATTATTGCCAACCTATTTGCCACAAATGTGTGGAAGCGTTTGTTCTTATTGTGAATGTACCTTAATACAGTGGTGCTGTCCGTCCACAAAAAAAAGTTCAACATCGAAGTCGATTGCATCAGCCATTAGAGAGCATATTTTCACTGCTGTAGTTGCCGCCATAAGCTCCAAACGTGGTATTGTCGCTCCTTTGAGAGGTGTCAAATGCATCTTACCCTTCAGGAAAGAACAGAAGATCTGTCCAGCAGCATTCGTTACCCTGATGTACGAAACTGTTCCGTACGCTACCTCACTGGCGTCAGCAAAGTGGTGGAGCTGACAAGATATCACTTCTCCGAAATGATCAGGCTTCACGCAACGGCTCACTGACAGCTCATTTACCTTAATGATAGTTGATAGCTAAGCCATCCACTCTTGCTGCTTGACGAGCGGGATATTGTCATCCCACCCAATTTGTAGCCTACTTAGGTCTTGCAAAATTAGACGTCCCTTAAGCATAGATGGACAGGACATACCAATCGGGTCATACAGTGAGCTTACAGCTGATAATAACCCCCTTCTTGTCATTGGTCGGGAAGCTAGTTTTTCATGATTTAACGTCATTTTGAGCACATCGTGTCCAGTCTCCCAAACGACACCTAATACTCTCTCGACTGGAAGGTAGTCACTATCGCAGGTCCAGCATTTCAGTTGTTTAGGCCTAAACTCGTGAGGGATGGACGCAATCACAGCGGGACTATTACTAGAAATCTCCTTCAGACTGAATCCTCCTTGTTTGCACAATTCTATGAGATCTCGAATAAGTAATATAGCGCTCTGGTCGTCAGGCACTGCCTTCAGCACATCGTCAACATAAAAATGTTTGTCTGTGGTAATACAACTTTCTTTCGAGAAGCTGCTACGGTTGTCTAAAGCAGTCTTGCGCAGAGCGAAGCATGCAATGCTGGGTGAAGATAAGAGAAGACCGAAAATGTCCACCTTCATACGGTACCCCAGCATCTC
Source organism: Chirona hameri (assembly GCA_036785665.1). NCBI lineage: Eukaryota > Metazoa > Arthropoda > Thecostraca > Balanomorpha > Balanidae > Chirona > Chirona hameri. The sequence goes on from JAXIVJ010002253.1 coordinate 106,784, forward strand.
CTTGTCTGGATCGCCATCTTTCCACCACATAAATCTCAAGCAGTCGCGGTCAGACACTGGCACACGAACTTGGTGAAACATGTTCTCAATATCGGCTGTGAATGCGACTCTGTCCATACGAAATCTGGTCAATGCATCTAAAAGTGGATTGGTCTGGTCTGATCCCTGCAAAAGGTTGTCATTCAAAGAAACTCCCTTAAATTTTGCAGCGCCATCAAATACAATACGAACTTTCTCAGGCTTTTGTGGATGATGAACTGCGTGATGGGGTAGATACCAAATTTCCCCGTCATTTCTTGATAAACTGTCGTGTGGCACGGGCTCAGCGTAACCATTTTGTAACATTTCTTCCATGTAAATTTTGTAATCAGATGCTAACTTCCCATCTCTCTTTAGCTTGTTCCCGATGCCCTTTAACCTGCTCGCAGTCATGTTTCTATTATTCGGCAGTCTCAGCTGCTTGTCGACAACTGGCAGCCCGACTTCATAGTGGCCCTCGACAAGTCGAATTGATGAATGAACAATTTCTGCCCACGCCTTGTCTTGTAACGACGGGCCCGTTTTCGACGAATGTAAACTCTCTTCGTGTTCCTTATTGTAAAGCTGCTGTGCAAGCTGTTCAATTTGGTGTAAATCTGGACGGACTAAGGTTTTACATATTTTCGCTGGGGCTGATGACGGAACGCCTCGGAGACCGCTTATTACCCATCCGTATCTCGTCCGCACAGCGAATGGACTGCCCTCTCCATTGCTCGGTACCACTAAGAACACGTTTGAACCCAACAGGAGGCCAACTTCTTTGTTTTTACAGTCATCCAATTGAACGTCCTTAAAGTGGTTCCACTTACTAATTTCAGCTTGAGTGGGGAATTCAGCACTATCCACCGGAATTTTGTCGAGGGAAAATAATTGAGGGAGCTGTAGGGTGTTGCCACCGTTTATGTCCGACAACCAAGTACCTTTGACTGCTCGTGCGGTAATGTTCACCTCTCTGTCTACGGTTGTTAATGAGAGCCTGGTCTGTGGCATATGCTATAATTTCAATGTTCTAACCAGCCCCTCTGAAATGAAGGAATGTGTGGATCCACTATCGAGGAAAGCAAACGTAATTTCCTTCTTAAAACCATGGTGTAAAACCACAGGTACGACAGGGAGAGCCGGATTTAGTTGCAAATATACTTCGCTCTTTGTTCTGCCAGAAGTCACATTTGGAAGATCAAGAGGCGCCTGTGCCCTGCCTTCTCCTGTCCGGTACACGTGTAGAGATGTCGGATGCCTGGCAGCACAAATTGTACAATTTGCTCGACGTTTGCAATCCGCACTGCGGTGGCCTCGTTTTAGGCATGCGAAACAAACTGCCGAACCCTGAATAATTGCTAATTTTTCTTGGTGTGGTAGGCTAGCGAAGTGACTACAGTCTGTTATTTCATGTTTCTGATCTTGACAGTGTAGACATGAATATATACCGACACCCATCACCTGTGTTGTGGCCACCAGCGGTTTTGGACGAGGTCTTCCAACAGAACTATAAGAAGTTTGTATTGCAGCTGTTCTTCTTGCATGACTCCCAAATACAGGGTTTGTCGCGACTCTTGCTTCCCTCACAACGAATTTTACAAGGTCTTCAAATACAACTGATCTACCTTAACCCTCATCGATCGCGTCGGCTCGGTGGAGCCTGCTGCGAGTGCACAGTTAATTTATCACTTATACTCCTTAGGGTTCTGGGATCACTCATAGCTGTACTATTCAAGCCAAACGCATTTTTACATTTCGTGAGTTGAAGTGCAAAGTGATCTAATCCTTCGATATCGTCTGGTTTTAACTGGAAACGGTTTTCGAACTGATCAACAAATGCCGCAGCCAAGGCGCTCTCTGAACCGTATCTTCTAGAAAGAAGATTCCTCGCTTCTTCGTAACCGTTATCAAGGTACAAGCAGGCTGTAACGATGCCATGTGGCTTGCTCTCTGGGATCATATTTTGCTCTAAATAAAATAACTTTTCTTCGTCAGTAGATAGCTTCGAAGCAATCTTCAGATCAAATGTCTTGAGAAAATGTGGAAACTCAGTAACAACGCCTCCAAATTTTGAGAATTCAACCGGCGGCAAGCGCATTAAACCAGCAGTTATTTCCCTCTCTTGTCGTAACAACCTTGCAACATTGCATGTCTCGTTATACGGATCACTTCCACCCTGAGTACTGTCAGGCGTCCGCACAGATAAATATTCGACGCCACTTGAGTTCGACCTACCCCGTATTTGTTCCCTATTGGTTCGCTCGTTATTTGCATCATTCGTATAATTCGGTATTGGTTCGTACGTGTCATGATTCGCTTCAACTGCATCGCCTTCATGTTTAAATAGCTCTCTCGCTCTTGCTCTTGAAATTTCTATAGCCTCTGTGACTTCGAGCATCTCCCTTTGCCTTGCTAGCTCAGACATCTTTTTTTCTAATTCCTGTTTTTCTAACATTATTTTGCCTTCGCTTCTATCTCGGCTCTGGTTGTATCTTCCTCTATTCTTTTTAACTTGGTTAGTTCAGCAGCAGAGACAGATGATCGACCGGATAGACCAGCGCTAACTTGGGATATACTATCTTTAGCCGTAATTTCGACGGCGTCGCGCGTGCATTTCACAAACGTGCGGGCCCATCTATCAAAATCAATCCCTCTTCTTCTAGTACACCACGCAACGAAGAAATCAGATCTGCCTTATTCCCCGTGGTTTCTTTACCGCGGCATCTAAGCTCACATTTGAGCTGATACACCGTAAGGTTTTCCATAGCAATATGTGAGTACCGTCACGGAGATCAAAAGGTGTTATGTTATGTTATGTAGAAAAGTAGATCAAAAGGTGTTATATTTTCAGGTGCGAAGTTGTGCAGGATAACTCCAGCCCGTTCACTTACTGTTTCTTTAACTGTTAGCTGTTTAAAGATGGTTGTATCTTGAAATCTTACTTAAGTTCATAAATCTATTCACTTTCAAATTTCAAAACAAGAATATTATTAGCAAGATTATTAACAAGGTACTGATGGAAACTGAACTGTATCAAATAAGACTCATAAAACTATTGATTAATCTAACCGTAGATTTAATCTTTACCACCGCTTGTCATTACGGTCTATTAGCATCTTCATATTCTATTAGCATCTTCATACCCAAGAAAGAAGACAATTTTCCTTCGGTTCTTTGTTTTGCCGTTTTCTGAAATATACCGAACTTCACCGACATACAATTCACATAGATCATTTTGACGTGGCACATTTAACAATTTACTATCACATATAACATTCAATAATCTCATCAGCATTACGACAACCATACATAATTACAACGCCGAAACTAATACTTACATGAGTCTGCGGGGTTCTAAATTTCACATATTTCAAACCTAAAGCAGGGGGGTGTCATCCCTTCAGCGGCCATAGGCTCGGTGAACCTCTCTGACGTCACAACCTTTGGCCAATGGGATGGCGCCACGTAGGGCTGTGATGGCTGCGGCAATTAAAGCGCACGGAACGGCTGAAACGCAGAGAAGACTTCGTTGGCTGCTTAAAAATGTGATTGCAAGATGGCAGTTTGTTCTTGTCTGACAGTTGTCTTGTCTGATAGTTAATGACAGCTTAATTTACTTTGTTGCATTGACAATCATGCCGAAATGTGCTATGGCGCGGTGCACTTCAAGCACCAAGAAGCACTGTTCCGTGTCATTTTTTAATTATCCTGAAGACCAGAAGACTAGGGCAGAGTGGATTCGCGTTTGTGCCAGAGAAGAATAATTTTAATTTAAACATGCAACCGTTTATGAAAATCATTTTAAAGAGTGACTTCACACCAACTTGCCTGCTAAAGCGATCCATGGGTATATCCCGTAGGATGTTCCTCGTTGACGGAGCGAGCCCACTATGCAGTTTTCCTCGAGGTAGGTTACATTCTTATATTTAAGTGTTCGAAAATGATGTTCATTATATAGTGGAAATAATACTAGCAATAGGAAATATATTGACAGTCGAGGTCAACATGCTAGGAATATATCGCAGAATAACTCGCGACACAATGTATGTTGCACTTCCCAATAACAGGCACCAAATAGGCGTTTAATTGCATCAGCGTATGACAAGGTTTGGTCACACACGTCAATGCCGAACCTCAAACACATTGTCGTTGTCACATTGTCACCAGCATCATCATTGTATTTACTTTCGCTGTCTTATTGCTGCATACGTCAACCTAACATTTACTTATGTGCCAATACACCTAACGTAACATAGCAAACGTTGATCATTATCGCCACTCTCTTAACACGCGCCCTGGAGGGCCTCTGATAATTACACGCCCTGGAGGGGGGGGGCGGATTTCGCCCCCCCCCCTATGATCTCGAAAACCACGCAACGTAGCGACAAGCGGGAAAGGACGTTAGATAGCTCGAGACAAGCTCTTTCGAAAGTATTTCGTTATTTTTTTTTCAGGTCAATATTGAGGTCACCAGAGGTCATCAAGGGTCAGATTTTCAAGTTTTCAAGACTTCGGTTCGAACACCCCCAAATATCTCGGGAACTATGATAGTTAGCAGCAAACGGAAAAAAGCAATCGAAAGTCATTGAAAAATGCAATCGACATAGATATCCTCAGATTTGAGCTCAGGTCAATAGTTTAGGCTCCAGAGGTCATCGAATGTCAAAAAGGTGATTTTGTTTTCAAAACTGTTTCCCCAAATAACCTTTTACCTAATAAAGATAAAGCAATAATGTTCACGTCATCGCGTGTGTCTTGTCAAGGCGCTTTGAATCATATTCATGGTGACCGGGTTAGGTCAACTGAAAAATTTGACCTCAGGTCAAGGTCAAGTGGTGACCCAAGTTGGTCATGTTGCATATTGGGAGACGTGTCTCAACGAGGCAAACATATTAGTACTGTTTTCTCTTCTCTATCTTCATTATGTCGATAGTTATTGATAAAACCGTGTTGGCGGTCACAAAATTGACCTGACCTTAGGTCACCGATATTAGAAATCCGAGATAAACAAATTGTTGGTATCTATGACCTTATGAAGTCCTGCAAGATTGAAACCGATCGGCGTAAAACTGTGGCTGTGGTACTACTGCAAACGTTTTGGAGTTGAGGTCATCACGTGACCTGGTCTGGTGACCTGACCTGAGATGACCTGAGGCCAAGAATTTTACATAATGCGGAAGTTCATTTCTAAACAGGTATACAAAGAACGGCGGCGCTGCGCGCCGCCGTTTTTGCGCTATCCTCGAAAAACCGGAGGGGTGGGCGGATTTCGCCTCCCCCCCCCCCCTCCAGGGCGCGTGTTAATAACCTGAGTCAAATTACATGTAATTTTTATCCTTTTCAGGGGGAGGGGGGATAATATATTCATTTCCGTGAGTTTACATGTAATTAGGTCCTGGAATACCTACCCATCTGCAGCAGCTGTGCATACCTGCAGCTTATATTGTGCCGCAGCACATCACTTCAATGAGGGAAATCTACCCTGCCGCTGCTGCCTTGTAGCTATAAAATCTATTTTTGAATCAGGGGCGGCGCCACGGGGGGGGGGGGGGGGGCAGTCGCTCCCTTGTCGGGCAGGGGGAGCAAACATATTTTTGCCCCTATCATTTAACCCTCACCCCGGTGGGGGGTCATTTTGACCCCAAATCCCTGATGTTTTACGGGAATAGCGGGAAAACGGCGGCTGGCAGCGCCGCCAAATTTGGTACAGCTATTTGGGCATCACTTATCCACATTTTGTGAAAGTTTGACGTGAGGTATTCTCAGGTTAGGTCACCAGGTCACCTCAAGTGACCTTACCTCCAAAAATGTGTGTGGTCGTGCCTATGCCACAGACTTTGTCCGAGAGATTTGAAATTTGCAGGATTTCATAAGATCATAAGTACCTACAATTCGTTGATCTCGGATATGTTGTATCAGTGACCTATGGTCAGGTCAATTTCCTGACCTCCCCATTATAAGTGAATGGGAAAATCTACAAATGCTTCCTATTCAGAGCAAATGCGTTGGATGTGGCTAACTCTTTCAGAATCGTGTTATTATAGCTCATTCTTCATAACCCAGGTGCAATTGTTGCTTCCTATTCAGAGAATATACATTGGATCTGGCTAATTCTTTCAGAATCGTGCTATTTTAGCTCATTCTTCATAACCCAGGTGCAATTGTTGCTCAGTCTGAGGTCATCTGAGGTCATCAGCACTTTTGTGTGAATAACTCTTGATAGAATAAAGATAGAGACGTGCAGACGACACCACTGTATTGGTCTCGTCGAGTCACGTCGCCCCATAAGCAACATGACCCAACTGTGTCACTAAATGACACTGTCACTAAAACTAAATGCTATTGATACCTTGTCCTAATTACTCTTTCCCTTTTAGCTATACCTACCCTATATACCCTTTCTCTTACCGTTTCCTAATTAATTGTTTCACATCTTTCTTGGAAGTTAATGTTTTCATAAAACCTGGTCAAGCTCTGATTGACAATTTCTGGCACCTACCATGACTTAAGCTTTTCACTTATTTCTAACCACACTTACTCAGCTGCAATCCCTGGGTTTCTTTGTCACCCATCCGCAAATACCTTCTGCCGCCACTGCCTTAGGGTGCCTTCATTTCCAGAGTACTCATTTCCAAAGTTAAGAACTACTCGTTTTACCCGGAGACATTAACCCATGACTACAGTGTGGTCTGGCCGGGCAACAATCACTTCGTAATAAATTATTGCACGGCATCAATTATTGCATTATTGCACTTCTGTTGATCATCTTGGTGACATCAAACGAGTAACATTTCTGGTGCATATTTCAGGTGGAGGCCACGGGCCAACTGGATGCAGCCATGGAACAGGCAGAGGTTGAAGAGTCACATGCTGTAGCGGCAGGTCCTCTTCCAGTCCACCCTGGTCCTACGAGCACAAACGCAGGGCAACCGGCGAATTCAACAGCAGATAACAGGACCTTGCACAACCCCCAGATCGAGTCTCTGGCATTTGTAGCCGGCTATGTCGCCTACAAATGCCGACACATTGATCCGACCCTAGGTCACCCAGCCTCTGAACTGCAAACGACCTCACGGGCTCCAGATGCATGGGTGCATGTTGTAAACAACATGCACCCATGCATGCCTTTTTTGTTCCATCCGAGCGCTGGATGGCCATGGTGGAAACATTCGATGTTGTGTTCAGTGCTGTGATGGGATGCAGCGCAGGCTGTCAGACGGGCTGATCGTAAGATAGCTGATAACAGCTCTTCTGCACCAGTAACCAAACTTAAACGCGAAGATGGCCAGGAAGCTGGTAACAACACGCCTTTTCATTAGGTTGAAATGCCTCAACAAGGGTAAACTAGAAAACGCTTCGAGAAGGCTCAGTCAAAATCAGTTAAAATGCCATTGTCGCAGCACACGGCAGTGATGCCAAATCTCAGAAATCCGTCGGCACTGTGACTGGATGGTGGCGGATAGATCTTGTGGTGAAACTGCTGGTGATGTGTGTG